>VZTE01000267.1:242743-265761 GCA_013397775.1 Eulacestoma nigropectus
GCCGGCCCGCGCGTAGCGGTGTGGTGGCGGTGGGTGTCTCTCGCACTAACGATGCCCCTTTCTCTCCCCCTCCCTCCCCACTGTACATGGTATGTGTGTGTGTCCCCGCTGCCCCCCGCATGGCTCTGCACCCCCGCCCCAGGCAGCCGTGCCCGCCCCGGCCCCGCCCGGCGCCCGGCTGCTGGCGGTACTGGGCGCTCGGCGCGACCCCGCCCGACACCCCCCGGTCCGCCACCGCCACCGGCCGCTTCCCCGGCCCCGGCCGGTCCCTGCTTGATGGACGAGAGTTGGTTTGTCACCCCTCCCCCCTGTTTTACTGCAGAGGAGCCCGGCCCCGACGGCGTGGGGAGCAGCCCCATGGAGGACCTGCTCATCGAGCACCCCAGCATGTCCGTCTACGTCACCAGCACCCTCGAGGTGGATGGCGAGGGCCCCGAGGACGATGCTGCAGCGTGAGTGCACTTTGAGGGTGTTTGGGGAGCCAGCAGCCTCAGCACCCACTGAGGGATCAGGGGTGGATGGTCAGTCCTGCCATCCCAAATCCCCACCTACACCCAGGAGTGTTTCACCCACGGACATAGTGGGGCAGTGGAGGACATAAGTGTCCCCACGCCCACCTCAGGGAACACCCTGCATATCTGGCAGGGTGCCCCAGCTGGCACCATGCATGGCTGGCAGCCCCCGTGTCCCAAAATCCTCTGCTAAGGGGTCTCAGTAGCATATTCGGATGGCCACAGGTGCAGGACATGAGCTTGGCACTGGGCTGTGGTGGGAAAGGGCTGTGTTCATCTCCCCTGCCCTTAGAAGGGTCTCCTGGCACAGCCGCCCGTGTCAATGCAACTCCTGCCAATGCCACCTGTCACCCCACCACTTGTCCAGGGGGGTTTGCGTAGGTATGGCCCAAGCAAAGCAAACCCCATGGGACAGGGTGGCCTTTGGGCACAGTGGCCTCTGAGGACCCCTAGGTCCCCCCAGGCTGGAGGGCGCTGCAGCCCCCCTCAATCCCCCACCCGGCCCCAGACTGGCCCAGCACAGGGATGTCCCACAGCTGTGGGGAGTGGGACACCACCAGCTTCTCCTTGCCCTAAATCCCAGCTTAGCAATGGGGAAATTAAACAGAAATGCCCCAAATAGCCCTTTTGCCCCCTAGGCCTGTGGGCTGGAGCCCTCCACACCCATTCCTGGGGCCACATCCTGGAGCTCTGCCCTCCCGCCAGGGCTGCTCTCCACTGCCCAGCAGCCCAGGGAAAACCTGGAGCTCTGCCCAGCTGCTGCCGGACAAGCCCTGGCTGACATGGGGTCCCTGCTGTCCCCCCAGTCCCAGCCCTCCAACACCTCCCCCTAGAGCCCCTCAGAGGGACAGGGGAGGAGTAAGAATTTGGGGTAGCTTTGCTCCAGGCCAGGAGACATTGTTCCTGGTCAGGGGACAGCATTCCTAGTAAGGGGTGCTATTCTTGGCTAGGGAACACCATTCCTGGTTAGGTGACACTGGTCCTGGCTTCTGGACACCATTCCTTCAGGACTTCTCTCTTTGCAAAGTCTCCCTGAGGGCCAGAGCTTGAGCTTCAGGAGCTCCTCAGTGCTGGAGGGGGCAGAGAAGGGCTAAAGGGAACCTGAGACTAGCCAGGTCTCCAAAGGGGTCACAGTGGGATGGAGACAGACCAGGCTCAAGAGACTTAGACACAGTGGAGTTCCTGGTGGTGTCTGGATTTTTTCGGGTGTCCCAGAGCCTGCCTTGCTGGAGCATCCCTCCCCTCGGCAGGCTGTTGGGGCAGGAGGGCCGTGCCGGAGCACGGCGTGCGGGGAGAGGGTTGGTGACTTCTGTCCCCTGCTGCCGGGGGCGAGGGCAGTGCTGTCGGGCTGACCCCGCTGTCTCTGCAGGGACGGGCCGGAGCCGCGGCCGGAGCGGCCCGTGGCGCACCACGGCCGGGCGCTGGCGGTGAAGGCGGCGGCGCTGGACAAGGTGGGGCAGGCGCAGCGGCTGCAGCGGGCCAAGCAGCTGGCGGAGCGGCACCGCCTGGGCCAGAAGGCGCTGCAGCGGCAGAACCGGGCCCGGCAGCGCCCGCCCCGCCGCGCCAAGCAGCTCCCCGGGGCCTTCGTCCACCAGCCCTGCCAGCGCCACTGCAACTACTGACCTCGCTCCCCCGCCCAGGGGCTCCCCCCGGCCGGCCCCGGCCCCGGGAGTGCGGCCCCCACGGACACCGGGGACACGGCGGCGGCTTCACTCCACTCCCCGCGCCCGCACGCCTCGCCCGCACCTCTCATCCTCCTCCCGTCGCCCTCACCGCGCCCCTCGCCCTCGATGCCGTCTGGGCCACAACCCCTGGAGCCGCCGGCATGGAGGGCCACGCCACCCCTCCCCAACAGCCTCAACAGCCTTCACGTGGGAAATCAGTATTCCCAGTGAAATCACCTGTTCCCGAAATACACCTGTTCCCGGTGAAGCCTGTTTGTCCTGATAAGCCTGTGACATCAGTGCCTTTCCTCACATCATGACTCCATGTACAGCCTGGCTGGGATGTCACAGAGACACTGAGCGGGAGTGACAAGAGCAATGAAGCCACAAGATTTGGGATTTTTAGGAAAATCTCATCAATGACACTAAATAATACTTCCGCCCTGCAAAACCAGCAAATACTCCTCTCCGTCCTCGTTTTCTTAGCTACATTTTGCCATGATAAGATAACCCCCCCCGCCAGTCCCAAAGGGGCTTGTGGGCTTTCAACCTGGTGGAATCTCTGTGGCCGGGTCAGCCAGGCGGCTCCTGGTGCCTCACGGTGGTTTTTTTTAAAAATCAACCTTAAAAGGAATCTCAGGAATCAAAGCACCGTCCCAGCGCCATGCTGGAGCCCTTGGCTACCATGCCAGGAGGGGTGGCATCACCCTGGCTGGTCGTCCCATCTGAGTGAGCCCCTTCTTCCTGGAGCCAGTCACCTGCCCCAGCCACACCTGCATCCCTATGAGTACGCCTGTATATGTGTGTGTATATATTTCTCTCTCTACCTTTATACTCAGAAGAGGCCGTGTTAAGCTGAGGAGCGTTGTCTGCCTGGTGTCAGTCCCTGGGAGGAGAGAGGAGGCAGGGATCTGCACAGCTTCCCCAAGGTGGCCAAAGCATGTCAATGGTGGTGGTGAGGGGATGCTGAAGAGGAGGCCAGGGGGAAGAGGCTGAAGTAAGGACAAAGATGGATCTGGGAGCCACTGCAGTGGGCCAAGATGGGGCAGGCCTGAGTGAGAGGATTGCTGTAACAGGAGCTGTAACACAAGCATCTTTCTTCCCCACTAAAAATTGCATCCTTTCCCACGAAGGGCCAAATTCCACTGCTAGGCAATGCTAATTTTTAATGCAAATTCCTCCTCTCTCCGTGATGGACTCCTTCTGCCTTAGGAAGAACATGGTCCAGACTTTTCACTGGCTCCAGCACCAGCTGAGATAGCTCCAAATCCAGCAGAAATTTGCTGATCTGGCCCCAGTTCTCCCCTTTTAGGAACTAGTTTTACACCCTGTGCCCTGGGAAAGAGTCTCACTCACGACCAGCTCACAGCCTGGATTCCCACCCTCTGAGACAAGAAATAGCCCCACAACACTCCAGAAAATTCTGATTTCACCAAAGGTTCTTCCACTCACCATGTTGCATCCCTTAATATCAGCCGGAGACCTCGGCTGAAGGAATTGTGGTGAGCCCAAACTCAGACAGCTGATAGTTATTAATTCTTTTAATGAGATTAAAACCAAAATGAACCTTCTTAGGAGCAACAGCCCCCAGCACCAGGCCAGGGAGCCTGGACCCCAGTAGCCGGCTGCTGCTGCTCACCTGCAGCATTTTGCCTTCACTCCGCTGCCTCGGCGTTCCCAAAAGCACAGAGCTGGGGAACTCCGTGCCCTCGGCATCGCCCCGCCCTCCTTGGGCCTCGCCCCGGTGTCCCTCGCCAAGCCTGAGACCACACTTCAGATCACCCTGTCCCATCCTTGGTGTCTTCTTGGCGAAGAGACTGACATCTCCTGGCTCCAGGGGAGCGTTTACATCCTTTGGCTTCCTGGGCTTCACGCTCAATGCCTTTTTTTCCCCCTGCAGTGATGCCTGGGATGGACCGGGAACAGGGCGTGTGCAGGGACACGGGCACAGGTGCTTGTGACAACAGGTAGGAGCTGGGCCCGAGCTCCCGGATGTGTGATGAGGTGCTGCCTTCCCGTCCCGCTCTCCCCGTGTCGCTGGATGAGCTGCTCTGTGGCCACTGGGCAGCAGCGTTAGAGGAAGCATTTTCTCTCCGGCCCCAACATTCATCAAGAAGTGGAGAAGCCAAGCACTGTCCAGCCCCCAGCCTGGTCTCCACTACACATTCTCCTCCTGTGCATCCAAGTTGCTGCCAGTCCCCCCGGAGCACTCCAGAAATCAGAGGCTGGCTGTGACCCCATTGCCCCCTTGGCAGCTCCCAGAGGAACAGGCTGGGGGAGCAGTGGCCTCGAGGCAGATCCTGCTGTGTCTCACCTGCCAGGCTCTCCTGTGCCTGCCTGACTGCTGGAAATGGTACCCCAGGAGAAATCCCTTATGGAAATCCTCCCGTGCGCCTCGCTCATCTGCTGTGAGCCAGAAGCCCTTGGCTGTGTTCCGGGGAGACTTGTCTCAGGCTGGCACTGCCACCAGCACCCAGCCCCAGTGCCCATTTCAAACAGGTGATCTTCCTCCATCTTGGTTTTCAGAAGCAAATTCAAACTGTTTTCTTTTCCTTTCTTTCCATGCCAGTCTGAGACGTCTTTCATCACACTGTGCCCAGCCAACACAGGAGATGAAGCAGAACTATTATCACACTTTATATCCAGAGTATGTTTATAAAGGATTAATATATTATTAATAATGTTTTCATGAAGAGGTTAATCCAGACCCTGAGCCTCTGGCAGGTCAGCGAAGTGCACAAACCACAGCAAATGAGCTCCTGCAAGGCCCCTCTGTTGTTTGCACTCTTGCCATGTATTAACACCTAACACTCACCTGCCAATCTTTCGCAAGGCGACTGTCACCCCCCGTGTGACGCACCCTCCCTGTGCTGTGGCAAAGGTCTGTTCAGCCTGTGCTTTGCAGAAGACCTTCAGTGTTCTGCTTCTGCCCAGCAGCAAGCACAAGGCCTGGCCTGGTCGCAGGCCTCCTGCCCAGTGCTGCCAGAGCAAGAAAACCCCTTTTCACTGAGGTTTTTTGTCTCCTCAAATCTTAAAACAAATGAAAGGTGCTTAAAAACTGAGAACATCCTGTGTGCGCACCCATGTGCATGTGTAGATATTTCACAGCCCAGTGTGGGTGTTCAGTAGCTTGTTTTGGGGTGTGGGGTTGAATTTTTTAGGGGTTTGTTGGGTTTTTTTTTTTTGCACCCAGTATTTGTGATGCGCTGTGTGGTGCTCCCAGTGGCAAGGTTCTGGTTTGCAGGGAGCTCTTGGGCTGGTCCTGCTGGGACAGGTGGGGTGAATTTTGCTTTCTTTTCTGTACTTGTGTAGGGGGAAACTGCAGCATGGACTCAGGGACAAACCAATCTGCTGAGGTCTTTAAAAATGTCTTCTTCCCAGGCTTCTCTGTTAGAATGGGGGGTTTGGTTCTGGGATGCTGCAGGGATGTGGCCTGTGGCATCACATGGTGGTGGCTGGAACTGCAGGGTGCTCTGACAGTCCTGTGTGGAAAAGAATTTGTGGCCATTCATGGTGGGACCATTCCTGGGCTTCAGCCCCTCTTCATTTGTTCATGTCCTGAAAATTCACCTTTACAGCTGCTAGAATGTGGCTGGTCCCTTTTTAGACTTGCTTGTGAACAACCAGATACGGATTTTCAGCACGGAGCCTCCTAGGGTTTGGGAAGTGCAGCAGAGCCGTGTGTTATGGCCTGACCCACCACATCGCTGAGATCAGGAGACAGCCAGGATGGGTGAAGCCATCGGAATGATCACCTGGAGAAATGGTGATGCAGGCAACTGAAAGAAAGTTTTGCATTTCTTGTAATGAAAATATAAAAAAGGGAAGAATTCCCAGTGGAGAGACCTGGGCAAATCCCTATTCAGTACATGTCAGCTTTGCTGGGCAGTGTGGCAGTGCTGGGCTCAGACACCTGAGCTGGCTCCAGCCCCAGCAGCAGCTTCCCAGCCCTGTACGGGAATCGCAGGCTCGGGGGCAGCAGGGCACTGGGACGGGCTGGGGCAGTGCCCTCAGTGGTGGCTGGAGCTTGTGAGACCCCTTACGGAGGGAAGAATCTTTCCACCACCGAAGCCCCCATGGTGCAGGGATCTTCTCCAAGCAAGATTTGCATCTGCCTGCCTGATTCTGCTCTGGCTGCCTCAGCCCAGTACGAGGGATGAACCCCCAAAGTGTGACAGGACCAGGAGGGACAGCCCTGCTGGAGAAGTGCCACCTCTTGGGATGCAGCAGGGCCCCCCGTGCCCCCAGGTACCCGAGGCTGTGCGTGCTGCACTGGGCAAGGCCAGGCTGTGGCACACTCAGGACCCCTCACTGACAGCCGCGACGAAGTTCTCGCACCAAATTCTGGCTCTTGCTTGGCACTGCAAGGCTGGAGGGCTGCTGAGGGAGTAGGGGCAAAAGTCCTCCTCACCTGTTGCTCGGAAACTTGCACTCACAAATTCGCTTTCTAAGAAACTCTGCTGTGAAGGCTTAGTCTGGAAGGAAAATGATTCTTCCCATGGGAGTCCATGTTTCCTTCTCACTGTGGATAGCATAAATGCATGGCTCATCCCAAAGATCACTGCTGTGGGAATCTTCTCTCTTGAGGCGTGTTTCTAATCAATAGTTTTACATTTACATCATACTGATACTTTTTCCTCTTCTATCCAGCCATACTGGAGAGCAAAATACCCACTTGGATGTCTTATCACACCAGTAAGGAAAAAAAAAGATGAAAAAATATTCCAGTGAGGTTCTAGGCTTGAGTCCCACAGCTTTGCAGTTGCCCCTCTGGATCAGTATCAATTCCATTGCCCTGCATAAAGTGGAAATTAAACTTCATGTGAATTTATTGAAAAACAAGTGAGTCCCCAAAGATCAAACATCTAATAATTAGGAAACAGTAAGAAGACAAAAGTCACCTCAAGTCAAGAGAAATGGTTCTCAGCGTCTATCAGAAGGTAGAACTGAGCCCCACTGCCCTGGGAATGGCTGATGGCAGTCCTTGAGTCTTCCCTGAGTGTCTGGGTTAAAACAAGAGGCCATCCGTGTCCAACTGGTACCACGGGGACTCTCGAGCCACCAGGGATTGTCAGCTGCCACCACTGCCACAGGTGACTCTGATGTGCCTCCAGTTTGCTGCTCCTCCTTTGCTGTGTGCACTCAGAAATAGCTGCTGGCAGCATCCCCTTGGGTTCTCAGAGCTTCCCCCCAAGCCCTTCTCCACCACTGGACTGTGGTGACCTCAGCACAGCTGCTGGCAGGGACCAGAGCCTGAGGAGGGACACCCATGGCACTGACAGCCCCTCCCTCCAAGGGGAGTGCCACGGGCAGACCCACCAGGGACAGGAACGGGCCTTAAAAGGGGCTGATCCCCTCAGGGCTTGTCTTCTTCAAGTTGGAGCTTTCCATCTCAGATCTGCTCCGTACAAGTCAGTAATCTCCTGTCGTCCTCACGGGCTCTGTCCTTGTCCCATTCCCATCACTGGAGTGGCTGCCACAGCTTGCCTGAATGTGGCTGTAGGAGCTGGATGCAGCAGTAGGAAAGGCTCTGCCTGCCTGAAGAATCTCTTCTTTGCTGAGAGGTGTCCTCAAACCTATTGGAGATGCCACCTTCTCCTCACTCATCTCCAGGATCCCAGAGCACTCCCCAGCTGTTGGCTCTGGACAGCCGGACATGGTTGGGCAGGAGGTCTCCCTGTTCCAGGCTGTCCGTCAGTGCATCTCCATCAGCCTTTTTTTTTTGCTTCTTGAAAACGTTCATCATTAATTAAACCCATAACACTCTCCTTAGAGGAATGAGGATGACAGGGATGAGCAGCTCCATTTAATAGCAAAGGTCGCTCTTATGTGTGATCATCTTTTCAGTTCTTCTGTGCAGGGTGGTGACACCCAGGTGTGTCCCCTGTCACTCATTCTGAGCTGACACCTCCTGGGCTGGCAAGGGGGTTGCTTTTCCAACCCCATATTTTATACAGGGATGCTGCCCCATGCTCCAGAGCACAAAAAAGCTGCAAAGCTTTGACTCTGTTGCAGCTAAACCTGAAAATCCTTCTGCCTTCCACTCTGACCCTATTTCATTACATGGCGGGGGAGGAGATTTTATTCTCTGCAAATGGAGGGGAAAACAGTGCAGTAAATTTTAAGTGTAGCTTAAAAATGGGTTGCACAGGGAAGCCCAAAGTTCCTCTGCTCTTTTGCATTCACCTCATGTATCCTTGCTGGGGAAGCCATGAGCAGCTGTGCCCAAGTCTCAATGAAATCTTATCCTCAGCTTTATGCTTCAGGAAGTCTGGGGATGAGGGAGCAGCACAAGGCGTAGCAGTAAACCAGTGAAATTTCCTCTTTTATCAAAACTGTACTTGTACAGAGCCACCGAGCACTGCAATATTCTATCTATATGTATCCACCCCTAATACCTGCTTGTAAAACTCATGCCCACACATTATCCTCCCCCATGCTGGACTGACTGTACATGTGCCTTCACCCTTTTTCATGGTTTGGCATCTTTTGTTAACACAATTACAGAACTTGAATAAATCACTGAACTGCAGTTACAAGTCCTATGCAAGAGGTGACCGGGGAGTCAGTTTTCGATACTTCTGTGTTTCTGTGTTGTTTTCAAAGTCACTGTGGGGTTTTTCAGAGAAGGCCAACAGAATGAATGCCCCAAAAAGCATTCAGATTACTTTCTTTTTTTTTTTTTTTTTTTGCTAAAAAGCATTTAGCATTTTGGATATACTAAATCTCTTAGGCAGCTTTGAAAAGCTCAGTCTAAACCCCAGTTGCTCACCGGGCCACGTTTGGAGCAGGAGCAGGAGCAGGAGCAGCAGGACGGACGAGCGCCAGGACAGGTGGCCTGTTCCATGGTTGGAAAAGGTTGCCTTAAGCCTTCCCCGAAATGCACCGGAGAATGTTCTCGTGCCCTCCCATCCTGTGCCTGCGGGCAGCCCTGGGCAGAGCAGCTCCCGCCCTGGGCTCTGCTGGACGCTTTACACGGGGCACAGCTGCCACTCGGGGATCTTGGAGAAGAGGGAAAAACCAGCCCCACGTTTTGTACATCACCTATGCTGTAGGACTGAGACCTCATATGAAACTCGAAGCTAACAAAATCCGTCCTTTTTGTGTGTTACGTGTTCAGTTGGTGTAAGCAGGGTTCGTAGGGAAAGGGTGTCTCCTCCTCGTAGGACATTGTGTAAACATTTGCCGTGTGTCAACAGACTGAAGGACACGACTGCCTGGGATACATTGTGTAGTGTGCCTGTGTGTGTGTAACCTGGTTTTGGTTGTTAGGTTGTAATGCTGTCTCTTGACTGAAAAAAATCTAATATAAAGAAAAATCACAAGAAATAAAAAAAATATATATTTAAAATCTATTTTATGTGTAGTCCTCTAAAGCCTGCAAGTAAATCTGTCTGCAAAATGCTTTGGTTTTCTAAAAAAGCTTTTAAAACTCAGTGGTGTGAGAGACAAGTAACAGAAAAATGTCCCCTTTGAAGACAAGGACACACACGAGAGGGGATGGCACAGGCTGAGAGGTTGGAGGGGATTTTTTTCCCTCCCCATTATCAAACCCTACAACTCAGGAGATGATGACAGAGTTAAAGCAGATGTCGATTGCCCTGAAAAAATCCCAGAGCAGCCAATCTCTGCAGCATCAGCTGTTTCTCCAAGCACAGTGTGAGATGTTCTCAGCACCCACAAGAGGCAGAGATGCCTCCAAGGTGATTAAGGGCTTGGAGATGAGGAGAGGCTGAGACTGGGACTGCCCAGCCTGGTGGAGGTTCAGGGAGATCCTGCCCTGTGTGCGGATTCCTGATGGGGGGAGTACAGAAAACAGAACTGGAACATTCTCATTGGAGGGACAGGGTGAGACGCACAAATTGAAGTAAAAAAAAGAAATTTCACTTAAACATAAGAAAATGTTTTTTTCACTGCAAGGGTGGTTGGCCACAGGAGCAGGTTGAGAGGTTGAGAATTCTTCATCCTTGGAGATAACCAAGATGAGAGGAGACACAGCCATGAGCAGCTTTGGGCAGGGGTGGAATGGGGCTTGCCCAGCCCAGTGGCTGTGCCAGCTCCTCCAGCAGAGCCAAGCCAAGGAGACACCCCTGACCCCCCATCTGCTGGGAAGAGCACTTCAAAGAAATGTTAGATTAGATATTGGGAATGAAAAAAAATAGCTGGGAGTGAGCTTTCATAGCTTTGATAAACCTTCTCATGGGAAAACCAAATTTGGCAGCTGGAGACAAAACCTAGGGTTATTTGGGATGGATGGAGCTCAGGAGGTCCAGTCCAACATCCTGCCCACAGCAGGGTAAATACTGAATTCAGACCATGTGGTACAGGGCTTTGTTCAGCCAATGCTTGAAATTCTCCAAAGAGAGAGATCCTGCCACTGCATCCCAGGGGGAATATTTTCTTCTAGTCAGTCAGAACCTCCTCTCTTTCCGTTTGTCCTAGTGGTGTCCCGTTCTCCCAGATTGCATCTCTACAAAAGCCTGGCTCCATCTTCAGAGCATGAAAGGGCGATGAAGCCCGTCTCCCTCAATATCTCCTTTTGGCCAGGTGTTCCAGCCCCAGGCCATCCTGGTGGCCCTCTCTTGTGTCTCCTCTACATTATCAACATCTTGTGGGTGGGTGGGCAGTGGAAACCAGGTGATAACATTCCAGATCCCTAAATGCCAAGGGGAACAATCACTTCCCTGCCCCACAGGCTGCCCTCCCTGCCCACAGCCTGGCTCAGCTCTCCTCCAGGGCTCTGACTGCAGAGCTGCTCCCCAGTCCAGCACTGCTCAGGGGACCAGTACAGGGCCCCTTCGCTCCTTCCAAGGCTCCTTCCCAGAGGTAGGATCTTGCAGTTCTTCTTTCCCAAGGTCCATGTCCCCGTAAATGGTGGCCCTGACCTCAAGCTTGTCTGCTCCCCACAGTGTGGTATTTCCCACAAACTGAAGCGCATCCCCTCTCTTCCCCTGGTTTATTGGTATGTGAGCCTTCTCTGTGAAGACCTTCCAGTTTAGTGGACTTTGTCCTCATTCTCCAAAACTTCCCACCCACCCTGAGCAGCAGCAGGAGCAGCAAGGCCAAGCATGGAGCAGGGTGAGCCCCAAAGGAAAGCAGGGGCTCAGCAGAGAGGGGCTGCTGGGGCAGCGCTCCTGTACCCACATCAATTGTGCCCATGCACGGACACGGAGCAGCCACACTCTGGCAGGGAGGATGGAGACACTGAAGAGTGCCTGGAAAGCTGCCTGGTGGGAAAGGCCTCAGGAGTGTTGGTGACAGCAGCTGAACAAGAGCCTGGTGTGCCCAGGTGAGCAAGAGGCCAAGGGCACCTGGCCTGTACCAGCCATGGTGTGGCAGCAGGATCAGGGCAGTGACTGTCCCCTGTACTGGGCACTGGTGAGGCACCTCCAGTCCTGGAGTCAGTTTTGGGCCCCTCATGGCACGAAAGACATTGAGGAGCTGGAGCATATCCAGAAAAGGGAACAGGGCTGGGAAGGGGCTGGAGCACTAGGAGCAGCTGAGAGAGCTGGGGGGCTCAGCCTGGAGAAAAGGAGACTTGGAGGGGACATTCACTGTTCATAACTCCCTGACAGGAGGGTGGAGCTGGGTGGAGCTGGGCTCTTCTCCCAGGAAACAAGGGACAGGATGACAGGAAATGGCCTCAAGTTGCACCAGGGGAGGTACAGGTTGGATACTGGGGAAAATTTCTTCATGGAAGGGGTTGTCAAGTCCTGGCACAGGCTGCCCAAGGGCAATGGTAGAGTCCCCATCCCTAGAGGGATTTAAGAAAAGTGTGGATGCTGCACTTGGGGACATGGGTTAGTGGTGGCCTTGGCAGGGCTGGGGGAACAGATGAACTTGATGGTTTTAAAGGGCTTTTCCAACCCCAATGAATCTGTGACATCGGCCTCACTCAGTGCCTGTTACCTTGTGCACAAATAGGTAATTGCTGTGATTATAAACGCTGTCAACTTATGTTTAAGAACAATTTATATTTAATCAGCATTTTGAGATACACATTTTTAAAATTCAGCAAGAAAAGAGAAGAGGTGGAAGTGTGTGTGCACAGAGCTCAGGCTCTGGGCTCTCCCCAGCAGCTCCCGGGAACACCGAGCCTGACCTACTTTCCGTGGCAGCACATCCCAGCCCGCCACTGCCGATGGCAGCAGAGTAATCCAGATAAAGGGACGCCAGGCTGCTGCCTGGCACAAGCCTTTACCCCATGGAATCGGGCCTTTTCCCTGCCTGTGCCCTGCTGAGCAGCCCTTTGTGGGGAGCCAGGCTGCTGGGGCTCCTGTGCTCCCTGCAGAGCCCCGGGGGCAGCAGGGTGCCCTTCCCGTTTTCCCTTGCTTTGCAGGAACAGCTGCAGCAGTTAATTTGTTTGCGGTTAAACAAATTCCTTGCTAAAACTACATATAAGGAGCTTGCAGGCCTGGAGCTCTAAATAATCCCTCCAATCCTCCTGTTTGGAATGATGCTGCTGTTGTTGCTAATAATAATTCAACCCAATTTATAGGACAATAACATTTATTTAGAGCATGAGGGATTCCACATTATACAAACCCTTAAATTTATTTTTTGTTTCACTGGTCCATTTCTACAACAAATACATCAGATCTACTATATAATAAAAATATTTACATTTCCAAACAACATGGGGTTTGTTTATAAACCCTCTGACTGCTATTCACATACAGTACTTAAACAACAGCACATTACATTATTTTAATACCTAAAAATGACAACCCTGCATTCTAAATTGTTTATGAAAAGTGGAAACAAATAAATTTACAATTGTCTTCCCCTCCCCTCCCCTTTCATACAAACACATTACCCTAATGTGCTAACCCTGGACTTCACTTTGCAAATCCAGGGGGTTTTAGAAGAACTCAGTTTTTATATCTATTTATCTGTTTTTTAGAAAAAAAAAATCATTTATTTGGAACAGTATAATATTAAAATGACTTACTGTACAGAATTTTATTAAAAAAAGAAAAATCACAGCTCAAAATTGCTATTGGTAAATTCACACTCATTTACAAGTCTCATGTTTCCATGCAGTAATTTACTTGGATTTTCTTCTTTTTGACTGCATTGCACTGGCACTCGTTTCTGAAATCAAGAGAAGAAAAAAAGCGTGGATACGGAGTTGGTAAGCCATTCCCCAGAGGGGCACAGATTGCCCTGTCATTTTTCCAAACTCACACCAGAGTGGAAACCTCTGGAGACCAGGATTTCCCCAGCACCGGGACTGACTCCTCAGCAGCTGTGACACCACTGGGCCGTCAGCCTGACACACACAAGGGCCCCTGAACCACTCTCCGGACACCAGCGGCGTCAGGTGGACATTTATGGAGCCCTAACAGCCTTTAGAAGAAGAGCCAAATATTTTTAACTGTCCCCTAAGTCCAGTCCCCCATGTGCCACAGGGGAGCCATATCCCAGGAGGAAGCACAGCCCCAGGTGCCACGGAGATGGTGCTACACAACACTCGGGGAGGTGTTTTGGAGCCTGCCATGCCAGTTAACAACCCAGTTGTCTGAGTTCTTAGAAAGTCATTAGAAAACAAGTCTCTGCAGTGTACACTGAGCCACAGAAACACAGCTGATGCGGAAAGACACAAATATTAACACCTGCAGGGCCATGGCGACAGCAGATGACACATCCAGTGCACTTACCAAGGCACTAAGTTTCCATTTCAAAACAAAAAAAGAGTAAGGACTAAGGGCATTTGCATCTTTAGATCTTCCTAAAAATGTGACTTTAAATGTTGGCAATGTCTCTTTGGCTCTTCATAATGTTTTCCAAAAACTATTGCAGCTGTGTGTATTTTAAGAGTCAAAAGGGAAAAAAATTTCCAAGCCCATCTAAAATTAGAACAGCAGCAGTACAATTCCATGGCTGTTACATGTGGAATTAGAAAAAACAATCAACATTTCAAAATTTAACAAACTCAAAGCTACAGTAAATGCTAAAAGCAGCCCTTACTGGAAAAGTACTCCAAAAAGGGAAAACACCAATACAGTACCAATTTTCAGAAGTGAAACATCTCCACAGGCTTGACTCCAGCCTCGAGCCCCTCCAAGCAGCAGGGCTGACTTTGAAGTAGCTTCAGCACCAGCTGCTGCCACCCTTGTTGCTGCTCAAGGCTCCGTATTTGGGAGGAGGAGTGGGCCAGCAGCGCTCAGTCCCTGGCTCAGTCCCTTGGGAGCATCACCAGCACCTCCCCAAACCCTGCACACCGGAGTGTGCCGGACACACGTGGACAGGACTGACCATCTGTATGTGCTCTTCTCTTCTCTCACAGTGACCCTTCTGCCTCCTCCTTCCTGAGGCTTAGCAACCGAGTTCCTACTCCAGCTGGTCAAAATCTGCTTCTCTCTCCCTGCTGATTTTTTTTTTCCTAATAATGACTTTGAACAGCCTCTATCTCAAGAGATAACTCCTCCCAGCCCCACGTTCCTTTTACCATGGGTTAGGGGGTTTCTCAGGACACAGATAAGATAATGAGGACAGGAGCAACCAAACCAGAATAATTAAGCTCTGATTCACTAACGAAAATGTACAACAGAGCAGGCACAGGTGGCAAACCAGGTGACACTCCTGCAGCCACCTCACTAACGTGCAGCCTGTCCTCTGCCACAGAGCACCTGGTTTGGCTCATTCTCCACAGCTCGGGAGCAGCTGTGTGCCCACAGGTAAGGCAGGTGTCCCCTGGGAGCTGCACCCAAGTGTCCAGCAAAGCCCTTGGACACTGCGGCAGCTTCAGATGCATGATTTAAAAACAAGGGTTTTATTTAGAGAGGTAAATGAATTACACAGTCAGCACAAACCCCTGTGAGAGTTTTGGTATTATTTAAATTTGATGCACTTTCCCGTTCCCACATTTTCAGAACTTGCCACGTCACTGGTTGTCATCTTTAAGTTTACCCAGTACAGCGTGTGGGGCAGGTCACACGCTCCACACGCCCTCAAACGCAGGTAGGGATTTTACACTGGCTTCACATTTTTCAAACTTTTTTTCACAATCATGAAAGAGAATTTATTTTTACAATACAGACTCAGATTCTTCTGCACAGTCCTGCCACAAGAAGTAAATGTAATTAAATTCAGCAGTCACAAAAGTGCAGAACATATAGGTCCCCTGTGTAATCTTTGGGAGTCATTGCACAATGACGTAAAGCTGGAATGCTTCTCTGAAACTCTGAAAACACAATATTCTTACCATCACACTTTAGTACCTCCAGTATGGAAATGGTGGCTGAATTCAACTTGACTTCCTTTTATAATCATTTTATATTAATACTTTTGTTCTGTATATTATCTTTAAAATAGTGGTCGAATGTTGCCTCTTGACGGTCTCTCTCTACTCTCTTGCATAACTTTGGTCCATCAGCATTTTTCTGACCCTTAAACACAAGAAGCTGACAGAATTAGCTTCAGCCTGGCACTGGGCCATGCATATCACACAAATGCTGCATAATTGTTAAAGACTGTAACTTGGGTAGGAGTAAGGTACGTCAGCACCTGCTAATGCCATGGGTTAATAACTTCAGGAGTTCAGATGTTGTTGGGAAGCAGAGCTGAGGCTCTGTGCTAGCACACAGCACTCCCTGATGCTCCCAGCTGCCACCCCAGCAGCCTCTGGAGCGTGCCTGAACCATGGCATTTGACTTGGCAAGAGCTGACCGTGCACTTGGGAAGACTTAAGTCTTGTGTCTTTCGGGCTTCAGGAAAAGGAAAATGTCACTTTTTGATCTGAGTACAGTCCTTCCAACAGCAACACATTTCCGCCAAGAGAATTCAACTAGGCAAGGTGCTGAACACTATGGTGGCGAGTGCTGCAGAAAACAAGTTCCACAGATGTACCAAAGAGGAATTCATACAGGGTTTACTGCCAGTGCAGATGTCGGGAAACGCTTCAACACCAACCTGTGGCTAAATCCTTGAAACTAAAGATAAAGCACCCAAGGTGTACGAGCTGCAACCAGCGTTACGAGGCAGCTACTGCCGGGGCAAATACCTGGGGAAGCAGGTTAGGAGCTGCCCTCTCCCCAGGAAGGGTGGCTGTGCATGTTACCTTTTGCCGTGCCGGACGCAGATGCGGGTCGCGAGGATCTCTTGCGCTGCCCGTTCTCTACAGTTTCCTGTGAAGCGGCAGAATCCTCTGTTCTTGAATTTCTTCTACTTGGAGTTTTAGACTTTTCACAATTCTCTTTTGTCTCATTACTAATAAAGTGGGACAAAATATTTCTGATGAAGTGTGAGAAGAATTATGTTTTTCTATGCAAGTCAGACAAGCTGGAGGATGGCCCGACACAGGTACCAGTTCCGGACTATTAGCACTGAAGATATGAAACGCTAGAGATACCAGAAGTTCTATCAGATGAAGAATGACCTGAGTAAGCCAGAGTATAGTCCATTTCTATCAAAAATTATCAGAGGATACAGAATTGAGAAGTCCTCAAAGAGAATATTTTCAACATTAGAAGACCAAGAAATTAGATGCATTATAAATTGTCTGCTCTGTTTTCCACAGGTGCCACCATTACTGAAGTCTAGGAAAAGCAAACAGGTTACATTAGAGACTGCTGCAGTGTGGGGGTACAGAGTTGAAATTGCAGATGAACATCAGGAGGAATTAAGAACTCTTCAGGGGTATGCCAGCTTTTGGGTTTGCTAAAAAGACTTACTCCATTGATCCAAGTGATTCCTTCACATATTAAAAAAAAGGTTTCTTTAAAACTTTCTTCAAGTTTTAAAGCTTGAAAGCAAAATCCTTTTTTTATTTGGAACAGAAAGCTTTTTCTGCTATAAAATAATAATTTTAGGTACTGTGGAAATCTGTTTCTTGCCACTGAGACAATAAAGGGAGTGCTACATTTTATAATTAAATTCCTCTTTTATTTTATCTCTCTTAGCCCTGTAAAGTCATCCTGAGCTTTGGGTGTTTTCTCCCTAATGCATTATAGCCAGACAATTTCTAGCAACTAAGCAGTTTCAGAAGTTTAAACTAAACTTCTCTCCTGGGACTTCAAAGGTAAGTAATTAACGAAATAAATTATTCTGCTGATAATGGAGAAGAAAAAAGCTCATTTCAGGCCCTTTGGGTGACACTTGCAGGATTTCAAGAAAGGCTGCTGGAATCAGACTGAACACCCAGTGCAGAGTGACCTGTGTATGACAGAGGTCCCACTGCAGTGTCACCCTTCAGACAACTCCTGCTTTGAGGGGAAGGACTTAAACCACACAAACTTTAGGGTTTAGTAACAGAAACCTGAAATAATACAGTTTCTCAATGGAAGAAGAGACAAACATTCTCAAGGAAGGACACACAGCAGAGGAGACTATGGATTGTAGATTATCTTAGATACAAAATAAATACTGAAATCTATTTCCCCATAAGGGAGTATTATGGGCAATCTATAAACTGGATCCCCCAAACAGGTCTCAAACTGGTCTTCTCCTTTGGAACTGGGGCAGCTCAACCAGCAGTCACCTACCTCAGAGGATCCCTGGAGGGAAGCAAACAGGCATCAGCACCTGAAGTTCAGTTAGTACAGGTAATTTTTACAGATTCTAGTGACTAAATCCAGAGCTGGGATTGTCTCACAGGAACCAGCACATCACTTCCCTCCTTTTATAGGAGGTAATCAAGCTACTCCAAGTGAAAATATTTCTAGTGCTTTATGGGTTGCAAGGTTCCCCTAAGGTTTTAAAGGTTTTTAATGGCTTTAAACTGAGAGTAGGTTTAGATTACATATTAGGGAGAAATTGGCACAGGTTGCCCAGAGAAGCTGTGGCTGACCCACCTCTGGATGTGTCCAAGGCCAGACTGGACTGGGCTTGGAGCAACCTGGGCTAGTGGAAGGTGTCCCTGCCCATGGCAGGGGGTGGAATGAGGTAAGTTTTAAGGTCCCTTCCCACCCAAACCATCTGTGATTCTATCAGGGTTTGTCCTGTGTGGTGCAACTCCAGGAGCCCAAAGCTGCCTGCTCTATCAGCCATCACTAGACCCAGTTTGCCTGCAAACTTTCCTTCTTTTCCAGTCTTGCTCAGAAAAGCATCAATCAGAAAAACCCTGGGAATGCCCTTGTGGTAATCTGATGTGCTGGGTGAGTTTGGAGATGGTCACAGAAGGACACTTCATCTGGAGAATCCGCTCAGCTGCCAATGTGCCACCTTCAGCTTTTCAGAAAAGTTCTACCCTGAAGAAAACTCACTGTGAAATTTCAGCTTGTCTTTGAAAGATGCCAATCCAAATGAAAGTAAATATGGTTAAATATTCCATTCAGAGCCATTCCTGATCTGAGGAAATGTACTGCATTCCCTCCCTTACGAAGGAAGGCACTGCTTCATCTCCTGAGGAACCCAACAAGGGGCTGCCCCTCTGGCCCTGGCCTAGGGGGTCACTCCACCCATGAGGGCAGTGTCCAAAACTTGGCTGGCTGTGCCAGCACCATTAGCCAAAAACCTCCCCAGGGGCTCTCACTGCCAACTGAGTGAGAGCCTGGGGTGTTTAGAATATTCCAAGTAGATCTTGGAAACTGTATTTTCTTCTGACAGAACAAAACCATTTGAAATATTATCTTTTAATTACTGAACGTCTTAACCAGGACACTATGAAGTTTCTACCTGACTTTCCTATCAAGTTTCAGCAGAGTGTTAACAAGCAAATAGAGGAAAACTGTTGAAAACAATCCTCAAGGCAGAAGAACAAACTTTTGAAAGACTTGCTTTCAGAAAACAAAAATTCACAAGACAGCTAAGCTGCAGGCTTTGGGGAGTTAGTTTTGATTTGTCGTGCAACCACCAAGACCCTTCCAGGACATGAAACATCCAGGCCTGGAAGGATGAGAGGAAACATTGCCCAAAGCACAGACTAAGGAAAAGTTACCTTACATTCATTGCATTTCAGCAATGGTTTGGAACGTTCAACTGGCCTGATTTCTTAGCAGGAAAGAAAAAGTATGGCCAAGAAAATGAAAAGCAGTAGCAGAGGTTGAGTAATTGAAGCAAAGAGAAAGGGACTTCCTCCCATGAAAGCTATATCTACTCTGAATCTACAAACTATCTCCTTACCTTTGACCAGCAACTACTGCAGCATTTGTCTCAAGTTCTACAAAAGAAAAAGATAATTTTAAAGTCTGCTGTAGAAGTAAGTACATACCTGCTGACAAGGCATGACTAGCTCACATTTTTCTGTCACATATTAGATCTCAAGGATAAGCTTCTATCAAAGCAATGCAAGGCAAAATACCAAATACCACATTGGCCAAGTGCTCGATCTGATTACAGCCTTCAGGACACTGCAGTCAGCTAAGACAGGAAAAAATTAAAGGCCTGCAGAAGAAAACTGTAGAGAAACTCCCTGACATGGGCTACACTCTTCTCCCTTTATAAACTTCCATTTTAGGCAGCTTATTTCTACTAAACCTTCTAGGTTTTATTAGTTTTTAAACCTTAAAAGTACCCATCTGCCTCTATTGTGCATGTAAAAATTTGCCCTAACCCAACTGCCTCTCACAGCAATATCTTCTAGTGACAAAATTCTGGAGCCCAATTGCACTTGTACAGAATTGGAAAATATCTCAGGGCAGATGATGCAAAGAGAAGTCTGACCTGTTTTCTCTCTCTCTCTGTGATTTTATACATACAGGTCAGGTTTTCTTTGGAGTCTTCATCTCAGTAAACAGCTCTCCTTTTCAGCATATAAAATGTCAAGTCTTAATTCTCTCCATATCCACTGTATCCTTTGTTGAGAGAGAAAACCTATACCTAAACACAGCCCCTCTCATGAGAAACTGCCAGAGATTTAGGGATTACCATTGCAATGTCATGGATGAACTCCCTGTGCTTTGTCTCATTGCCCACAGCGAGATCCAGCTCAATTCCCCCATCAGACCTGGGGCCAGTGGGGCACAAACTGGGGCTTTGCCTTTGACAGCAATTTAGCACCCAAAGTTTGCTAGAGTGTGCATGGTGAATAGAGGCATAAAAAAGGTAAGAAAATGGGTAACGTCTGTCTTCCTAGGATGAATTTGCAGTGTTGGAACATCAGGCTCTTCAGTGTAAATGGATATAGCAAAGTCTGAGAAAAACAGACGTCTTGGCAACAAAGGAAGAACAGACCAAGCAACGTAAGGAGAGTTACCTTTCTTCCCACACAAAATTTAAACAGGGAGATTATCCAACAGCAAAAAATGGATAGCATCAGTGCTTCCCCCAGCAGGAACTCCCCAGTACAGTCACAGCAGCACAGAGCAATGAGTCAGATGTGAAAAAACAAGGGTGTATAACCACTTTGTCTTAGTGGAAATTCAAAGAAAACAATTTTGTACAATTTTTACTTTCTGAAAACTCTATTTCTAATCAGATTAGAGGGGGCAAATGGATGGGGAGTGGCACTTCCCATAAGTAAGCCCAAATCTTTTTCCCTACTCAGCTTGGGAATTACTTTTTTAAAACACCCTGGAACTGATGGTGAAACACCATGATAATAGATGGCAACACCACAAAGTCATCTGCCAGGGCTCCATCCTGAAACACTGCTGAAGGGGCATTAAAATTTGAACAGAAAAAAAAAGGATGACAACTCTAAAACACATTTCCCAGCATGGCATGAACATATTTCTATATTCAGAAGGGTAAAATGAAAGAAAGACCCCTCTTACTGGTTCTGAATAGAACTTCAAAATTCAAACACAATGTATCGTTACAAATCCAGTACCTCCAATTTATCACTGAATATCTAAAACCTTCCTCGGTGATTTTTTCATTTTTCACTTGACCCCATCCTGAATCTCCCACAAGGCTTTGGAGTCTTCCAAAGCACAATGTAACTAGCAAAGAAAAACAATTCCAAAAGCACAAATAATAATAAAAAACCCCACCCAACCCCCAAGATACCCGGCGTGTTAGTGACCACTGAATATGCATTCATATAAATGCATTTTCAGTTCCAAACGTAAAGGGTTTAGTTCACCTCTATTCTGCTTTTCTAAAGGAAGATTTACCTGTTCTTTGAACAGTACTTTCTGATGTTGCAACTGAACTTTTTTTCTGTGTTAAATGTTGAGAGGATGCTAGAATAAAAGTGGAGGGAAAAAGCATTATTGTCAAAGGGAGTCAAAGGAGTTCCTGTGGTGTGATCAGGCTGGTACAAAATGCTCTCTCTCCCAGCTGACTGCACTTCAGCATTTACAGATGCAATATTTTAAATCTACCCTCCACTTCCCTCCCACTACACACCTCCCCTTTTTAAAACAAACTTTGGCAAAATTATCCCAAGCAAGTTTTCTCAAACTAGAATGAGTGATGAAATGATCATAAACCACATTTTAAAAAGTAACAGTTTTTCAGCAGACTGAGATATTAAAGGAGTCCTAAAACTTCAATAGTTTAGTCTCCTTTATTTTAATGTTCATTTCAACAGAAGTTCTGGGGGAAAGTAGTATATTCCTAACAAATCAATGCCCTCACTCCTTCAATTAAAGTGCACAATATGCTCCAGAGTTGCCCTTGAAGACCTTTGGCAATAAGATAATGACTTAACCTTTCTTAGGTTGACAAGTAAAAAAATCAGATGGAAAAATACTTTTTGTTGGGGTAATGCTTTCTAGTCTTCTATGTCATGGTGAACTTAGAGAGAACAGGAAGACAAAAAGTTTAACATTCCTGCTTAAGTAAAGAGTATCACTTGCATTTTTCTCCTAGAAAGCCAGAATTCCTTCTGTGAAGCTCAAAGGAAGCATTTCCATTTTCCAGTGGCATACAGCTACGACATCCAACAGTCATGGGGAAAGTCACACTGAGGCTGAAGTTTTCAGTTCCCCTGACTTCTGTAGATTTTATCATCCATGGTTTTATCTTCTGTGTCTAATTCATGTTCTAAAGCACAACACTCACTCAGCTCACTTCAAGAGTGATAGGTTTATATCCATACCAGATTCAATAAATTAAAAATGGCATCAAGAAGTAGCATCAATGTCATATATAAAGTCTGTCAGATGCTCAAATTAAAACAGCAAAGCTCAGATGTAAAGGTATTTTTTGTTTTCAAATTGAATGCAGTTAATTTTTTCATTAATTTCTCTGAAATGAGCATTTAAATTTTTCCCTAGACAAAAGGGGTTTTGGTGTGGGTTGTTTTTTTTCTTCTGTTCTGGAGGTTATTCAGCAATTTCCCTAGAGGATGAAGGTTATTCAGAGGGGGAAGTAGTATTATTAGGATTAATTCAAAATATCATAATTAAGTCAATAAATTGAAATAATTTACAAAATCAAAAGTCTATGGCAAGACCAAAGCAGAATATCAGTGTAAAAGGCACTCTTAAGTGTTTGTCATTACTGATACATCTGCTTTTCCTCCTTGCTTCCAACAGTTACATGAAATTACTGAATCATATGTTCATGACAAATACCCCACTGAAGCAGTAAATAGAAAGTGAAATAATACATCTGGAACTCGGATCTTGGTGAATACAAGGCCTATGTATCACTTAGCTGTTAGAAACAAAAAAGCAGCTGTCAGCCTTGGCTGCAGAGCCTACAATTTATGGCGTTCACGGAGAGCAGCCCCCGGCACTTCCCGAAGCCAGCTCGTTCCCTCCCTGCCCCGCGCAGCCCCGCACTCACCTGCGCTCTGCAGCAGCTCCGGGGGTGCTGCTGGCTTCTCCTCAGCCCCGGCGCTGCCGCTCTGCTCCGGGCCCCCGCCGGGGTTGCCGCCGTTGGCGCTGGGGCCCGTGGGCTCCGGGGCTGCCGGGGGCGCTCCGGCCGGAGGGGCTGCGGCCGGGAGCGCGCCGGGGGCGGGAGCGCTCGGGGGCGCGCCCGGGGACGCGCAGGAGGGAGCGGCTGCCGC
>VZTE01000267.1:265812-299275 GCA_013397775.1 Eulacestoma nigropectus
GCTGAGGCTCGAGCTGCCGGGCGCAGAAGTGCTCTGTTTTGTAAGAGTGGGTGCTGGAGGTGTCCCGCTTTTGTTATCGAGTTCTGCTGGTGGTTGCTCTGTTCCCAAACTATTTGGGACCGACATTTCTAGTCCCTGACCTTCCGTTTCTCCATCCAAAGCATACTGCTCTTCCCCTTTCTCCAGGGAGCCAGTGACCTTCTTGCACGCTTTAGTCAGCAGGAGTTGGCCAATCTTGTCTACTTTTCCCTTTCCCTTGCTGGATGAAACAGGACTGCGCCTGTTCCCAGATCCCGGGCTGCTTGTAAGCAGAGGGGAAACAACAGGTCCCGACTGGGCTGCTGGCACAGGGCACTGCTCACCCGACCCTGCACCTTGGGAAGTCTCCTCTGTGTTGAAGTCCTTGGCTTGCTGAACAGGAAGGTGTGAAGAAACAGTGGAAGGAGTTGGAACAGAAGAAGGCAGTTGGACAGGAGATGCCAAGGGATTCAGAACGAGTGATCTGCTGGTGGGAATACTGGACACAGGACTGGTGGATGAGGTGCTGGGAGGAGCAGGCCCGGAGGAGAACTTGATATTCTGTGGGATATGCAAAGGACCAACAACCGCGACCGACTGAGGCATCAGGCTCGAGTTAGAAGTCATGGGGGTTGCTGGAATTGTGCTGGACTGAGAGCCCTTCATCACTTGGATGATTGAGGATGAGTTTATAAACACAGGTGTGATGAACTGCGGCCGGGCGTTGGACTGAACCGTGGACTGTCCCTCCGAAACCATGACTTTGCTCCCCACATTGGGCATGGTGACAACAGTGGACACTAATGCAGACTGCAAGTGGGATGGCAACGGAGCTGATGTATTAGCAGCAGATGTAATAGGGTTGGAAGTCACAAAAACTGTTATCTGGTTGGGGGGTAAAGGACCTGAAATAGAAGAAGAGCTAACAGGCCTCTGCATTACTGGAGGAACATTCTGTGCCATGCTTGAGTTTACTTCTCCCAGTTCCTGGTGCCCTGGATTTGGACAGGGCTCATTATTTTGAGGCAGGCTAAGTGAATTAGATGGCTCCTTGCTCAAGGATGAATCCTGCAGTGGAGGAATGACAGCTATCTTCTTTAGCTCCTCACCAGTGGGGACTATCGGTGCCATTTCAAGACCAGTCAGCCCGGGGGGCTTAATGGTCACATTAGGAGCTCCAGAATTGTCAAGAAGTTGACTTAGAGAAGTTGGTGCCTCCCTCATAGCTGGAGATACCATGGTTTTACTTTCCTCCATGACTGTGAGCTTACTGCTGTCTAAGGCTTGCCCATCTTTTTTTGCCTGTTCTTCAGGAACCAGCACTTTCATTTCTGGAGTAGGGACAACTTTCAGTTCCATACTGGGCTGGTCTTTGCTACCTTGGACACCTTGTGCACTTTGACTCTCAGTATCTTGAGGCACACTAAGGCTCTCCTTATTGTCTTCAGGAATGCCAGTCACAGCAGGTACAGAAACTGCAGGATTCTGGTTACTTAGCACGGAATTATTTTGAAAACTTGTAGTCACAGGTGTTGGCAAAGAAGAGGGACCAGCCATCATATTTCTTTGTAATTCCATGTTCTGCAAGAGAGATGGATTCTGCTGAGTTGTCAATGATAGTTTAGCTGCTTTTGAATTCTGTCTGCCAGGGCTTGGCGTAGTTTTCCTACTGGATCCAGGACTGGACCTTCGACTATTGCTTGGACTTGCTCTCTTTGTTCCTCCAGCGCTGGTTTGTTTGCCTGAATTAATGACCACACCTTCCAATTTGTGTGACTGTGAGGCAGTAAAACTGGACTGATTGTTAATTGTGAGATTAGATGGGGCTTGTCCAATGGCCTTTAAAGTAGTGGGATTCAGACCCTGCTGATCAAATCCTCTATTGAGGTTAGGCCTGGGAGGTAAAGGAATATTGATCTGAGGAGGAAACAGACCAGCTATAGAAGCATTGAGCCTCTCTGGAGACAGGCTAATTTCTGAGGGTTCTGTGCTGGGTGGACGGTTATTAGGAGTCTGAGGGTAATATGGCCTTGGGCTTGCTCTGTTTGGGGTTTTAGGCCTTGAAGTTTGTGATGGGGCAGCAACATTGGGAAAATGGTGTGTAAGAGCACTAGACAGAGAACTAGACTGCTGCTGGGGACTTGCACCTTGGGCAGCTGAAAGTGAGGATGGTCCAGGCTTAGGTCCTGTCATCATTAACTGGTTCTGTGAAACTACTAAATGAGATGTCAAATTATTCTGAGCTCCTGATGTCGGAGGGGCCTCAGCTCCACCTCCTTCCGGAAGAGAAGATACTGATGACACCTCTCTGAGGGGTGAGCTGGAAGGATTCTGTACATTATCTGGATAAACCATTTTTCTTGCATTATTTCCCAGAGGAGGATTGCCCGGCAGGGCCATTCTCTGTTTGTCAGGAGATGGAGGCACCGGCCCAGGCCCCTGGAGGTTCACCATTACTGGCATGTTCCCGCTCTGCTGCATTGGCATCCGCTGAGCATCTGGGTTCAGGGGCCCCCTGGGGGGGTGAACCCCCTGGGGCACAGGCAGCCTGACTGATTTGGGATCCTGCTGCATCATCAACATCATCATCATCTGCTGCTGCTGTGGGGTCTGGGGGGGTGCCTGGCCTTGCTGTGGGGCTGTCTGGGGCTGCTGCTGCTGCTGGGGCTGGGGCTGCTGTGTGTGTGGCATGAGCTGAGGTGGCATCTGCTGAAGTGGCCTTTGCTCCACTGGCTGAGATGGATAACCTAAGGCAACAGGATGATATATTCATTAAAACCAAACAAAGATCAGAGGAAGCAGAATTTTTGTAACAAACAGGATTGGATAGAAGTACAGCCTGGAGCCTGTTTATCTTGGATGAGAGCCACATTAACAAAACAGGCTTTACAAACAAAGCCAAAGATTTTACTTAATCCATAAAAATGGTTTTACTTCATGTATGACTTGCATGAGATTTAACTGGAGATCTCTTAGTGTATTGTATCAGCTGCTAACCCAGGTTCACACTACCTGACCCATCTCTGCAACTGCCCATGGGCTTCCTTTCACTGACAAATGGGGAGCTGGACTTTCACTAATTATTACTCCTTAAAACAAACTTCAGAGTTTGACAGCCTGCAAGAGTCACAGACCAGCACACCTGCTACAGACCCGACATTTTCTAGAGTACAAAGTAGAATCTGCCATGTGTTACTCGGCCAAAAATATGCTAAGAACTGCCCGTGTGGTTTATAATATAAATCCTATTGCAGACTTTAGATTTAATCCTCTCTACCTGCAAAGGATCATTCCAACTACAACCCTTGTTTCTTCTCAAAAATCAGCTATTGGTCAATGCTAAATTTTTAAGACATCAGTCTGTGCTACAGCTAGAAATACAACATTTTTTTATCAGTTATGTTACTGCTGAATAACTCTACAGTACTCAGTATGATACCTGCAGGATGATACATGAGAATGGGGCCACCTCTTCATTTTGAGCTAACCCAAAGAAAACACTTAAACAATGGTACCAATTACTTACTAGGAGCAAAAAAGGTTTGAACTAGAACGTGTGCTAGCATAAATAAAATAGGACTATCACGAAGATCAGTTAAAGCTCTCCTATAGTTATTACATTCAGATAATCACAGAAAAATCCTACTACCTGGTGGCCTACTTGCAAAATCTGAGAGTTTAGGGCCTGACTTATCTAAATTCACTCCTTGGTCTCCAGACATCGACGACTGATCACTCTCCTCCAGGCCAGCTGGACGTGATTCTGAAGAACTGAAAGAAAAATAATTGCAATTAAGATCCAGCCCCTACATCACCGTTTGATTTCTGCTTCTATAAGTACTCAAGGAATTAATTCCTAGCACTCTCCACAGACGTGGAATAACCCACCGAAATGCCTCTGATGTAACTTGCCAGACTGGGACACACACACCCCAGGTCTGTGTGTAGTCACTGCCTTAAGTACTAATGAAAAGGAAAAAAGTTGCCTGGTGCTCTCTTGATCTTAAACACATATTTCTACCGTGAATCTGAGCTTTATAACTAAGAGAATGCCAATAGATATTTCAAATGGTAGAGCTACATATATTTCAACTAAACAGGCTCCCCTATGACATCTGTATGGATAAGAGAGTGCCATGGGTAGATGCATTTTTAATTTGTTTTAATGGTAGCACCTTTTCTTCCAGTACTGCACCCAGAGGTGACTCACTCAGGGTATCCAAGACCTCTGATAACATCACAGCACAACTGCGCTGATGTGTCAGGCATTGCAGTCACCCTCCAGAGCACAGACCCGTGTGGTACTGGGGCTCTGTAAGTGATCACACGCTGGTCTGGGTTGGAAGGGACCTTAAAGCCCATCTCATTCCACCCCCTGCCATGGGCAGGGACATCTTCCACTATCCCAGGTTGTTCCAATCCCCATCCAACCTGGCCTTGGACACATCCAGGGATGGGGCAGCCACAGCTTCTCTGGACACCCTGTGCCAGGGGCTCACCACCCTCACAGGGAAGAATTTATTCCCGATATCCCATCTCACCCTGCCCTCTGGCTGTGGGAAGCCATTCCCCCTTGTCCTGTCCTCCCATCCCTTGTCCCAGGTCCCTCTCCAGCTCTCCTGGAACCCATTTAGGCACTGGAAGGGGCTCTGAGGTGTCTCCGGAGCCTTGTCCTCTCCAGATGAACACCCCCAGCTCTCCCAGCCTAGCTCCAGAGCAGAGGGGCTCCAGCCCTTGGAGCATCTCTGTGGCCTCCTGTGGACTCTCTCCAGAGGAGTGTCCTTCTTGTGCCTCAGGGCTGGAGGCAGCTCTGCAGGTGGGGTTTCACCTGAGTGGGCAGAGGGGCAGAATCCCCCTGGACCTGCTGCCCACGCTGTGGGATCAGCCCAGGACTCGGGGGGGTTCTGGGCTCTGAGTGCACATTGCTGGGTCACATTCAGTTTTTCACCCTCCAGCACCCCCCAAGTCCTTCTCCTGAGGAATCTGATGCTCCAGGAGACTCTCTAGGACAATTAAAAATTGTTCAGACTCAATGCCCAATACTTCGACTAAATCAAGACAGCTTTTGCAGACTTATAAAAACCCCAAGTTTCTATAGCTATCAATATATATGGTCAGAGGATGTAAAACAAAGAGGGATGAAGAGTAGAAGAATTAAACTGCTTATCACCTTCATAAATATATGAAGGTTATGGGAAGATCTATGTAAGAAAAGCTCTAAGCTAAAACTAAAGACATAAAAAAAAAGTACACTGTCAATAAAGAGAGGCAGAATCATGCAGAAATGCCATGGACAGAAGTAACATTTTCAGCAAAATAAGAATTTGAAATACATAAAGGTGGGGAGATCTATCCTATTTCAATTTACTTGAGACTAACAGTTTCTGGTGTCTATACAGTTGACCCAAAGCTGTAGACACCCATGGAGACACCCTGGCCTGTCCTAATGCTACCTAATCAATGTTCAAAAAGCAGCATGTGACTGGAGATCCCTGGATTTTTGTGGGTCAAAACTGGGGAAAACATACACCAAAAGAGAAGAAAGGTGAAAACAGGGCAAACACAGAACTGTTCCAGCCACTGCTGCTGAGGGCAAGTACTGCCAAGGAAAGCACCTGGAGTGCAGTGCTGTGTCTAATCCAGCACACCACCAATTTCTTTTGTGATGCAGGTGGTGTAGGCTTACACGACTCCACCAATAAATTTGATGAAAACTTGCAAAATGCAGAGATGTGCCCCAGAGCATTATATTAACAGCCACAAATGAACAAACAATTCTGTCAGCAAAATCACCCAGAGGAGCTGCAGGCTTTGGGGCAGGTGCCAGCCATGTGAACTCAAAGAATGCCTAAAATTGTGAATGCAATCTCAAATTTGTCAATTTTGCTATTTATTTAAAATGGTAGGAGATTAAAAATGCTACAGTTAAAGTTCAGCTCAAAGCTGATACACAGCATCACTGCACAGACAGGTTTAACCCAGAAAAAAAACCTGGTGCACAGTGGATCCTTAGCAAACGCCTCCTGCCAGATGGGTCTGTGCAAATCTGGCAGAACAGACCCGAGCTTGGTTTGCCAGCAAAGAGCAGCTATGGTAGGAAAGGCTGCTTCTGCCATTGCTGGAAAATTTAAACATCAACTGAATCTCAAATGCAGCTGAAATTCACTGGGCATGTTTAGCAACCACCACTGGTGAAAAATAATCAGAATATGAATAACGAGATGTTTGTGTGAGGGACAAAATATTCCATATTTCTTCTTCTTTTCTATTGCTCTAGAGGTAAAAAAATATATAAAAGTAACTGCACACCAGGTACACTCTGGACTGTCATCAGCGGGCCCTCTGCTCCACCAGCTGCACTCTGAAGTACAACCTTCAGCTACAAATCCCTCATCAGAGTGGAGAGAGCACTTCCAGGAAAACCCAAACCAACCAAACCAAAGAAGGTGGCAGCTGTGCGTAAGGAGAGCAAACCTAAACTGACAGGTGTGGCAGAGCCAGCCCTGCCCAGGAGCAGCAGCTCTGGTGGCACAGAGAGGCTCCTCCCCTGCTGCTGAGTGAGGGCATTTCCCAGCTCTGCCAGGGGACTGGCACCCCCAGACCTGTAGTGAAACCCTCCAAGTCTGGTTAAGAAAAGCCTCTTTGTCCTGCAGTGCTGTCAGCACCTGCACTGGACACTGCAAACCTGAATGGCAGCACTGGGAATGACCTTCCACTGTGGATTACTTCTGTTCTACCAGTGCACAGGGTGTTCATGGTCTGTGCACAGGGGAACGTTAAACAACTGCTTGTTTGTGCATGGATTTAAAAGAATTAACCAACCTGTTTTATCCACAATCCCATTTCATCTAGCATCTTGTTCCTCAGTTTACATCCCATTACCCACAGTCTTCAGGTTCAGCACACAGATGCAAATACTTCTAAACAACCAAAATGTCCTGGGTTTCATTCCAATGCAAAGTTGCTCAATTAAGCAAACCTTTGAAACTATTTTAGATTCAGCTGAATAAGCTCTTTCAATAGCTCATTTATCCTATTTACATTCCAACATGACTCAGTCTGCAATCCATATTACTAATTGTACTTTTGTTATTATGTTATTATTTCTCAGAAATAATTTCTTTTTAGTGTCTTTATCAAATTAGCTGCATTTCTACACAAGGTTTGCTGCTCTGAATTCTAAAATTTCTGAGGAAGAATGACAGGAAGCTGAGATGAAAAGCATCATCATATTTGCTTCTGATGCAAGAGAAAGTGATCCAAATCAGATTTAATTCCTGCCAGTTCCAAGGCAGGAAAATGCTGAGTTCGCCCAAAAATGTGAGGGAAGCTGAGAGTGAGGAAGGCAGGAAGGTGTTACAGCCAGCTTTCACTGCGGTCTCCCTCTTTTTGCTGGAGAATAAACTCAGGAACTTTTGTAAGAACAGCTCCCTTCTTAGCGCTTCTGCAAGGATCAAGTATTGATATAGTCCATGTAGAACCAAAATGCTCATCCATATCAGAACAACATTCTGGTTCCTTTGTTAATTACAATGAAATCTGATTCAAAGCCTTATTTAGGAGCTGGAATTGAGCTGTCATAGCTCATTAGAAAAGCTGTAATTGAGACTTCTACTGTGCAAACTTTTTAATAAGCAAATAGTCTTGTGAGGCATTGCAAGCTCAGAGGAAGAGCTTTATATATAAATATCATTTATTGATATTCTCAGGCCACACTGAGGCTGAGTGCTCATAGTAAGACCAATGAAAACAAAATCCTAAGAAGAGTTTTCTTTAATGATTAAGGGATTTTTTTTTTCAGAAGATGGTGCCAACTCATCTGCTCCCTCTGAATCTTCTGTCACTTCCACAGCAAGGCACTTGCTACAGCAATAGTTACAGTGGTTTTATTGGAATCTATTCGGACTGGAGGAACTCGTGTCTGTGTTAGGTTTCTAAGTCACCTTAAAGCTGCAGACTGGCCCCACAACTGGCCAAGTTACTTTACCCAGGTTTCCACATCTAGCCACAGACTGTGTCCTCCGCCAGCTGTAACCTGAGATCACACAGCAGCAGTGAGGACCTGACAAGCCATACCACGACTGTATACAACTATACAGGACAGGCTTGAAAAGCTTTTCTCCAAGGCCTATTAAATTAGCATGCTTTGCTTTACCTTACAGCATTTCTGCATTTTATTTTTGTACTAGTTAAGCCAATTAATGATTGTCATAAAAGATCACTTGCTATAGATGATGTTTTTCAGTCCACAGTTAAAATGTCCATGAGATTATTAATTCCATCTTCACAAAGGAATCTTGACACTGTGCAGAGAATGCAGGCTGGGGCTACACACTGAATAACCGAGGGAAAATTAAAATATTGAACCAAAGTTGCTTAGTACTTGATGCCATCTTCTCTTTGCACTGAGCTGAACATGTGTCCCTAAGAAAGGCAGCATAAACTTCAGGTTAAAGACATAATGGTTATTCAAAGGGCTCTGGTGGAACCAGAGCCACACCAGGAGCTTAACGTGCTATTGCCACCTTTTTGTTTGGTTTTAAGAATTTAATTTTGATATTTGGATTTTTCTGTGTTATAATTTTCTGTGGAAAGTTTTTTCATTTTTCCCATTTTCCCTGATTGAAAACAATCCCCCGAAGTACCATCAGGTGGATTTCCTGTTAATGCCCCATGGGCTCATCTGCAGCATCAGGATAATTAGATAAAGCATATCTGCCTTCACCATTTGAGCTGAATAATGGCACAGCAGCATCACCTGTGCTGGGTGATAGTGGGCTGTCAATGGCAAATGGTTACAGGACAGCTGGCCAAGAAAGAACATGCTGGCTAAAAAAGGAAGAGATTCTGCAATCATGTATTTTCACTAAAAAGACACATTCATTCATTATCTTTCAATCTTTTCCATTGGCCTCCTCCCTCTTAAGAGCTGTGGGGTTTTTTCCCTTCTTAATGTCTGCTAGGCCAGGAAGACCAGCACTGCTTGGATTTGTTAATCTCATACCCAGAAAGTACCAGATTCCTCCCTCTAAATTCTAGCTGCAGCTTCAATTAAGAGAGAAGTCCAGCTCAGTTCCAGGCAGAAATGTGTCAGAATATGCACATAATTCAGGAAACAACCCCCCAAAATCTGTCCTGCACGTGTTATATAGAGGCTTCTAGTTCTTCTGAACATACTTCCCACCCTTTGATCGTGGCTGTCAGACGGCTTAAAAAAGGCAGCCTCCCCCTCTTCCAAGGGCTATGGCACCATGGGCCGCATGCTAAACTTCCTTCACCCAGTAAAGGTAAGGAACAGTGCTGGTAAAATTTGGTTTATAACTTTGGTTTATAATTTGGTTTGGATATTTGCATGTTATTTTTAATCTTGAACAAACATTCCAATGACAGACTCTTGAGAGAAACTGCTACAACATGAATTAAATACAGGTCCTTTCTCACCCATTACTTGCTGACAAAATATTGACAAGGTGCCTGTGGAGTTTCTTCATGCCCCTTATAAAAAACACTGTAATATTAAACCTACGTTGTTTGTTCTAGCTGTTGATTATTTTTCTTCTTCCTTGGAGGCTTCTTCTTCTTTGGCTTGTTGGCATTCTGGTTATTCTGTTTGTTGTTCACACCAAAGTGCCCTGCTGAGATATCGCTCTGGAGAAGGTTAACCAAGAGCGGACTTGTGAGCGTCACATCTTTATTGACAGGAAACACAGGATTCTGCCCACAGGAAACCTGATTCCCATTGGGAGTTCCACTAAACCCCGTATTGAAAGGCAGCCCATGGCCAGAGAAATGACTCCCTGAAGCATTGTTGTTTCCTTGCATTCCTTGCATATGAGAAGGCACCATGTTTGGCTGCTGCACAGGAACCTCAGGTAACATCTGTGTCAAGTTCCCATCGTTGTTTGTTGTGGTAGCAGTATCCCCAAGTTGCTGAGAGATGTGAGGACCAGGTCCAGTGGGTCTTAAAACTTGCCCTTGAATACCCATCACCTGAGAAGGATTCCCATTTACAGGGCCTTGCTGTGCCATCATCTGCCCAGTGAACTGCACCAAGTTTCCTTGCATATTTGGGGTTGGTCCTCTCATCAGTTGAGCTGGCCCCGTCATAACATTGGACTGGTTTGGGGTATTAAAAGGCTGTTTATTTCCTTGCATCTGAGTGGTCATCATCTGTTCCATCATTGAGTTTTGCTGTAGCAAGACCTGGCCCTGAGGTCCCATCATCTGATTGTGTGTGGACATCATCTGCTGTCCCTGCTGGGGAATCATCTGTTTGGGTGGGGTCATCCTTTGGGGAGAGGGACCAAGATTTTGGTTTTGAGGTGTCACCATCATTTGGCCTTGTGGCATGAGCTGAGTTCGAGAAAGTATCATCTGGTTCTGAGGGTTCAGCGATCCCTGAGCCTGAATGTTCACCATCTGTCCTTGAGAGGACACGATTTGCTGATGCATCCCCATAAGCTGGGACTGTGGTCCTTGCTGAGGCTGTCCCTGCATGTTGCCCATGTTAACCTGTGGCACCCCACTAGCACCAGCCTGCTGGTTGTTCATATTTCCATGAAGTCCCATTAGATTGGTCTGCATCATATTTGGTGGGCCATGTGCTGCCTGCACCTGAGTTTGAGGAGGTCCAGATCCTTGGCCACCTTAAGAAAATAAAAAGAAAATACCAGTAAGAAACTAATTGGAGTGATGTAAGGGTTTTCACACCTTTAACTGTTGAATACTCCAAAATAGTTTTCCTCCCTTTTCCAATAAACTGGCGTATCTCATATATTTGCAGTCCTGGGACGCAGAGTTTGATGCTAGAGATACATGTTAGTTATCAAAACAGAACATCATACATCTCAGAATAAACACTGGGACTGGTACTTCCCCTGTATCCCACTGCAGAAGACAGAACAGAAACTTAATTTCAGTTATCTGCACCTAAGTTTGAAAATCTTCCATAATGTCACCTAACTCAGCAGAGTAATTCCTAAACAAAAGGAGCTTCAAACCCTGAGGTTACTTTATAATGGGTTAAAGAATAAATGCACACAGAGTACTGATGAAATGACATCATCAGGGTATCCATAATCCAGCCAAAAGACTAATAATTGAATTGTTAAATGGAGACATTTGTGAAATAAAGATTTCACTTTCACAGTTTAAGCAGACTTCCAGAATTTTTGAAGGAAGTAATAAATAATCTTTTCAAAGCAGAACAAGATTATTTTGCTATTCTGCTTCTAAGATAATTACACTTTTTTTTTTCTCTGGACAAGAGGTTCCTTTTGTGTTCTATCTTTATTACCCCTTGCCTCCAAATTTCCATTTTCCATTCAATTTTTCAACAGCTACTTCTGAAGCCCAGACCCACAGTCCTCATCAATAATAGTTGGGTTTTGAGAAACATGAGCAGCCTTATACTTTTCTTTTCCTTATCCAGCACTACCTCCAGAGGGCGGCTGCAGCCCCAGCAGAGTGCTGCTGCAGTCCCAGCCAGCAGCTCCCTCTTAATGGCAGGAGTTTAATGTTTTGGGACCCGTGTGGCACAGGAAAAGGCATCATGTGCTACCAATGGAAAATGGAAAAAGCTGAGGAACGCCCCACTGCAGTCAGACCTGTGTGCTGCATGTTCTGGCTGGTTTGCAGCTGCGGCGCTCCGCTGTTCCCTGGTGTTCCTGGAGCTGTGGAAGGCACCTGACCTTGCAGGAAGTTCTGGTTAGCCTGGCCTGCAGGGAACCCCGGGGGGAGCCGCTTGGGCATTCCTGAACATGAGAATTTTCTGATTAGTTAGTATGGAAAATGAGAAGAAAAAATAGACAAAATCTGTAATTGGAGAATACCTTTGAGTCTGTGCTATCACATGACAGGTTTAGGCAGAAATTGTTTTTTGCCAATATGCAAAATCCACTGAAGACATTTATAGTTCTTACCTGTGCAGTAATTCTGTCTAACAAATGACTATGACTAATTTCAAACTATAATTTCAGTACAAAACTTACTGCCCAGAGAAGGTGAAAAGTCCACATCTGACCTTTTAGAAACTAGAACTTAAAGTAACGTGGTTTGTTGCTTTCTGGTCTACTCCATCTCTTAGCATGCCCTCAACTTATTTCATGTACACAAACACAAATAACTGGTATTTTTGTTAGTAATGTGCTCCTCTCACCAACTGTGACACAGCAGGCACACAGTCCTTATCAGTGCTGCTGTGTGCACACCTACTCAAAAGGTCTTTTCATCCCAGAGTGGGCTAAGGAACCCCATGGTTCAGTATGTCCAGAACTGCTGCTCATTCAAGTAACTCTGATATTCCTGCTGCAAGAGCAAGGAACTCTGTCAGGCCCTTATGTGGCACAACACCCACACTTCGGCACATCCAAACATCACTGCTGCCCTGGGACAGAGAGAAAAACCTCCCCTCTACCTGCCCACGTGAGCAGCAGCGTGGATGGATTTAAGAGAATCTACGTCTTTTTAACTCACTGTCCACACAATGCCTCAAACTTTGAAGCAACCCCCGCCCACTGCCCCCTTTATTTTCCTGACCCAGTGCCAGAATGTGACTTCAGTTCCTTCTGCACTTACAGCTTTCTTGCACACCTAATTGTACTGCTTGTGCTAATTACCTGGTCTTAGGTTGTAATTAATATTTCAAGGTAATCAAGTCTATAGGTCAAACACCAAATATATCTACAAATACAGAAACAGACTTCTTGAAACACCACATCACTGGACTCCAGTTTTAGTTCTGTAAACTTTTAAGGAAGTTTTGCACATAGGAATGATTGAACTGAGAAAAAAAAGAAAGTGTTAGCTCGGCCTCTTCCAAATCTGATATAAATTCTGATTTGCTAAATTGACTATGTGAAATGCAAAGTGTTTGAATGCATTCATTTACACCAAACCTTTAAATGCAAGGTGGCTTAAAAACGGAAAGATCTATAATGACAAATTAACATAGAAATTGCAGCAAAGAATGAGCATGCACAGAAGTAAGGCAAAAAATCTCAGTAGTGGGAGCAACACAGCCTTACTGAAACCAAGGAATCCTGTCTTTTAAAATCAGCTGAGGTTACAGCTCACGGCAAGATGGTTGATTTTAGCAATAACGTCTACAATAAGACCAAATAACATATTTTGATAGTTTACTTCTGGTGTCACATTTAATTCAAAAAAATTGAGGTTTGTTTGTAGTAGGTTGACTCAGGAAGCAGAACATGGAGATTATTCTGGTTAAAGGTCATGGCTAAGATTTCTGATGGGGTCATATGGCTGGTGAGGCAAAACTGTAGGGAAATGTGACAATAATGAATAACTGCTTCCAGATGGAGACAAAATAAGATACACCAAGTATAGGGCACTGGCAGATCCCAAGAGAAGAACCTTGAAACAGAGAAAATTCATCTGAATTCAAACAAGACCCATGGTACAAACAGCGAAAACAAGAAGCTTGTCCAGATCAGTAGACCAAGAAACAGGAATTCCTTACAGTGTTTTGACAGATTTTGGATGTACAACATGAGAATGCAAGAAACTAGAATGTATTTATGTGTGTGTAGGTGGACAAAGAATATGGCCCATATTTTATAAGTACATAAAGAAATTATTTCAAAGGCTCAAGCAAGAACTGGTTTATGGGACCTGAGAACAGCCATCCAAAAGGAAGATGAACGTATGAGTGAGCAAAGAGAAGCACGACAAATCTGCATGGAAATACAAAGGGCTCAAGGGGAAAAAAACCACCAAGGACACAAAAGAGATCCTGAGACTGACAAAAGAAATTCCTTCATTGTTAGAGAAGAACTCTAGGAGTAGTAAGGAAAAGAAGTGAGTGCATTGGTCCAAAGAAAAAACTAAAGGCAACACAACCAAATGAGAAATTAAAACATCCCATAACTTCTTAATTTTAGGATAGAGAGTACAACAGCATGGCAACAATAGCTCTTTCCTCTTTATATGGGAAGAAACTGGTGACAAATAAAGACAGGGTGAAGAAGAAACATCCACAGCTTAGAAAGGAAGATGCAAAACAATGCCTCACTTCTTTAGAAAATGTAAATGGTGACAGAGGAAGCTGAAGACAGAAAGAAAATTTGTTTTCATTACAGTCTGTTGCAACAAAACCCTCCCCTTTCCACCCAAAAAGAACAACTCCAAACCTAAACAAAATCCCCACACCATCTCTGAACATCCTAAGCTTGCTAAAAGGCAACAGAAGAGCTGTCAACAGGACAACTGGCAGTAATAACAGTAATGCACACAGCAACTCCTCCCTGACCCTTCAGGCATCTCTGTGACACTGCAGGACAGAGAGTATAGAAACCAAGTGGTGCTGATGCTCATTCACCAATATCCACCTCATACTCCACCTATTCGTTGATTCTGTCTCATAAAGGATCTTTTCAGAACTAACAGCAACATTAGTTCTTGCCACCTTATGTTTCTTTTCTTTTTAAAATAAAAGAAGGTCTCAGTACTTCTTACCTCCTAAACCAGGGTGTAAACCTTGTGGACCTTGGTTTTGCTGCTGCATCACCATGAAGTTGGGGGGTACATTCCCCTGTTGCACCATAGGATTACGACTAGGAGAACTGACAGGCTGCTGGAATCCCTGGGGAAGTGTGCTACTCTGGGGAGGCCTTGGTCCCAGCTGCTGCTGTGTCTGGTTAACAGTTGGAGATGAGGCAGGAGAGCCCTGCTGGAAGGAGGAGGGAGAGGAAGCAGGAGACTTGTTGGTCAGGTGGGGTTGTTGTAGTGGCGTAGGAACCCGTGAGGGCCCTCCCTGAAGGCTTTTCATTTGAGGAGCAGTAAACTGGCCAGGATTGCTCATCTGGGGAAAGTTTGAGTGAGCCTGGGAAGCTTGCTGGCTTCCAAAAGGATATGGAGGTGGAGGATGAGTAGGAGTTTGTACTGTTGCTAGAGATGGTCTTGCTTGAAGCTGTTGCTGCATTTGTCCAGGCAATGGGGCCTTTTTCCAACCCTGGTTTACTGTCAATGTACCCAGTGCTCCCTGGGTTGGAGGAGGCTGAAGTGCTCCAGAAGAAAGCTGGTTCCAGCCAGGGGGAACTGGAACCTGTGCTGGTGAAGTGAATGAAGGTCGAATACCCTGGTGTGGCTGCTGATGTGGCTGGGGAGGCCGATTCTGCAACTGCTGCTGCTGTAGCTGCTGAAAGTTGGCCGAGTTCATCTGCCTGTTTACAGGAACTGACTGCATTGAATGGAGCTGGGGAGCTAAAGATCCAGATGGATGATTTTGCTGCTGTATATTTAGCCCAGATAAGAGTGGGTCCATTGCATCTATTAAAATAGCAAAGAAAAAAAGTAATAATAAAAAAATAACCTCCTGTAGACAAAACCCATCACAAAACAAGGCTAAATTGCTTGCTTGCATTTCCTTACTCTGCATAAAAATTCATGTTCCAGAGAAGCCAGGTCTCATAAATTTATACCCTCTAAAATAAAGCACAGCAGCCCCACAATGCTACAGACTGATGTGAACCTTCTACCCACTTAGAACTGCAGAATGACAGAGTATCTCAGCTGGAAGGACCATTGAGTCCAAATCCCTGCTCCTGGCAGGACCACCTAAAAAACCACAGGACTAAGAGCATCATCCAGACACTCCCTGAACTCCATCAGGCTTGGCACCATGACCACTTCCCTGGGGAGCCTGTGAAGAACAAACCCTAAACATTCACACCCACTAGACCCCCGATCCTTAAACTACCAGTCCATCCACCCTTCCTGAAAAGAGGGGAAAAAAAGAGCACCAGAAATATTCCTGCCTCATCGAACTAATCCTTCTCTTACCTTCAGCTAAACCTAAAGCTCAGTCATAACAGTTCAACTGCAAAAATACCACTGCCATTGCTCAACACATTTGAACAAAATACCAAGCAAGCTGGTGACTTATCAGGCACCCAAATTATTTGAAAAAGTTTAACAGATTAAGGGGGAAAGGAGGTTTTCACAGAAACAGCGGCTCCCAGAAAGGCAGGGAAAATGCTCCAGAACAATTCCGGAATACTCTCATGGTACACACTCAAGCCTGTGTGCTGAAGAATCAAAATTTAAGAATATTTTCAGATCAGTACTATGACTAAATTTTACCACCTGGCTGTGAGGAAGGCCGAGGTGTTCGTGGCTGCAGCTCAGCACTAGCACCACTTGCCACCATAGAGGAGGGCACATTTCCACCCTGGGACATCATGACAGCTGCAGCATTGCTCATTCTTATTAAACCTTAAAAAATAAAACCAGAAATTATCAAGTCTTGCAGTTACATAGAGAAAAATTTTAGAATTTTTCTTTTAACAAGAAAAAAATTATATTTGCCAGTAAACCATTTCTTTAGACTTCAAGAATTGTTTGTCCAAAATAACCTGAGGACTCACCTCTCTGTCTGAAAGCTCAGATTCCCTGGTACCAAACAAATTCAGGTCATGCTGTAGCTCTTTCTTTAACACCAATTTTTTAAAAAGAGTATAAAAGGAAACACTACTGACTCATGAATTAATGTGAGCCTGACTTGCCACTGAAAGCACCAAGTGACAAGACTGTATCAAAGCCGTACATGTAACTCAGGTTTTTGCAAGATCTGAAACTAGAAAGTAACTGAGGTGTGGCAAGTGAGAAAAAAATTCCATGTTTCACTTCCACAGGCTATTTTCTAAAATTACTGCTATTGTTGCCCTGTTGGTTATATTGCTGTTATGTTGTTGACCTGCAGACAGGAAATAAAGGCGCGGATCAGCACAGTGGAGAGTAGAGCCCTTCTTTAGATGTTTTAAAGGACAAAGATTTCACTACTGTTTAATTAGGTTTCTACAAAGTTGAAATGTTCTTTCCATTCCTTCTCCTCAACAGCCACAAATGCATCTTAGATAAACTGACCAAAAATGCTCCTGGTTTAATTGCTTTAAATCCTATTTACTAAAACATTAGTTATTTATTTTGCCTTATGATTCAGCTCTTTTAATAAATTACATAGTAGCTTTCTTTGTAAAAAGTCTTTGTAAAATCTGAATTTTGTAGTTAAAAATTCCTTATGTGTATACAAAGCTCTAAAATATAGTTTAATCAACTACACCTCTCCACAAAAATTCCTTCTTTATGATCAGACCTCAAAAGTTTATCAGAAAATAAAAAAAGCGAGTAACAATGACAGTGTCCTATCCTTCCCATAATTCTCATGGATTTAATCTAAGTCAGTTTATTGTACACTGAATAAAGACTTATGCACATTTCCATAAAGAGAACCAAACAGAACACTGAAAATTTGTGCATATTTCAAAGTGAATTCATTATACTCAACTCATCTGCTTTAATAGGCTTTATGTAAAAAAACCCCAAACCAACCAACCAACCAATAAACCAACAAAACCCCAAACCACCACACCCTCAAAATACCTGAAAAAAACCAAATTGGCCCCATCAAATCACTCCAATGTTTGTAGGACACAATGCAGCCAACAATTTATTTACATAACACAGGACACGGTTTGACAGCACGGAAGAAGAACAGACATTAATTTAAATGGCAATTAGAATTGTGCAAACAATAGTTGCTGTAACCAGTGGAGTTCATTAGTCCAGTAGCAAATTTCTGAGTGTCTGAAGCTGCACAAAGAAGCCCTGAGGGGATTTACCTTGTCCCCCCTGCATGGGGAACCCTGTGTCCATGCGCATGGCGTTGCTCGCTCCCAGAGGCCCGTTGATCCGCACATCCTGGCTCCTGCTCTGGGCTAAAGCCAAGTTGATAGCACCTTCCCCTAAAGTAATGCACAGGTTGGGTGAACAGAAGAGACAGAAAAGCAGAACACAGACATTTGCAAAAGGACATTTAAGAGATGCTGAGGAAGGAAGAACAGGCTTCACCTCCACTGTGCACTTTAGAAGGACACTTACACATCACACCACCCTTCTGGATTTCAGTTTTAAGAAGAACAAATGTCATGACAAGCATTACCTGCCCTTGGTTTCATCCTGAGGGTGCTCCTGGACAACTGTCCAGAATAGATAGTGTAATTGTGAAATCCACTGAAAACTTGTCTTAAAGACAGCCTCATATGAAACAATAGGGAAAGAAAATCAACCAACCCTTTCCTAAGGCAACACACAGAAAACATTTTTCAGGAGGGTTCCTGATGCCCGGAGCATTTTCAGCTTCCATTTTTATTATTAGTAAATTTTATTCTTGAAAGAATAAAAGTCTTGACCTATCTTTTTCACTAAAGCTAAAGTAGTAACTTAGAAGTTTTGCAACATTAACCAAGTACGCAAAACTGCATTTTGAGTCTACTTAAATCTGAACTTTGGAAGCAGATTCAGAGTGAAATACCTTCAATCTGAACTGAGAGGATGCCCAGGTCTCGGAGCTGTTGGTTGTTGTTCTGAGCCAGGATTCGCAGCCGCTCGGCAGCTTCCCGGGGGATGTTGAAGGTGACACGGACACTGTTCCAAGGCTCTATCTTCTGCACTTTTAACTTGTTGGATTCTTAACAGAAAAACAATCAAAGTGCAAAGTCTGATGAAACAACTTGGTTAAAAAGTTGAAAAAAATGAAATAGTATTTGGCTTTGAAAATTGCCAGTGCTTAGTCTCAGGTACAGGAAATTTTTCCCCACACAATTGTACAGTGACCAATGCTGCCAAACCACGTCAGAGATTTTCCAAAAAATTAGCAGTAAAAAAACTACTCAAATGATAACCAATGCAATAGACAACACAATCACTTGATAATATTACTCAAAAATTGAAATATTCTGTGGATAAGCTACTTTGGAAAGATAAGAAAATATCTAATAAAACAGATTTCATACAATTACAGGTATTAGGTTTGGGTTGGAAGAGACCTTAAAACCCATCTCATTCCACCCCTGCCATGGGCAGGAACACCTTCGACTAGCCCAGGGTGCTCCAAGCCCTGCCCAACCTGGCCTTGGACACTTCCAGGGATGGGGCAGCTATAGCTTCTCTGGGCAACCTGTGCCAGGGCCTCCCCACCCTCACAGGGAACAATTTCTTCCCATTATCCCATCTAAAATCTAGACTACTTCAGCTTAAGGCCATTCCCCCTTGTTCTGTCCCTCCATCCCTTGTCCCAGGTCCCTCTCCAGCTCTCCTGGAGCCCCTTCAGGCACTGGAAATGGCTCTCAGGTCTCCCTGGATCCTTCTCTTCTCCAGGTGAACACCCCCAGCTCTCTCAACCTGGCTCCAGAGCAGAGGGGCCCCAGCCCTGTGATGCAGTACATTTGTTTGTGAACCAGATAGATGTGGGAAAAAACTGACTATAGGAATGAAACGCTTGAAATATTTACTCTACAAATCCTTTGAAACCATCTTTTTTCTTTTTACAAGACCAGTGCCAACAGAGTCCTAGCAATATTTCATTGATTTCTACCTTATTATTTAGTTTTCTGGGCAAGTATTTCAAATCCACTGCCAAAAAGCATCTCAAAGTCATGCAAAATATTTACTTGCAGGTTTTCTGAAAAACTGTTCTACACCTGAGTGTTTCTACATAGATCAGTGGTTTTCAAAGTAACAGCAAAAATGTTGGGCAGTTATATTGGATACATTATCCAAAGTCACACCTACCTAAATGATTGCTACAAAATGCACCTAAGGATAGTTAAAAATACACTCCCAATATAGCTTTATAAGTTTCTAGTTTCTATCTTTCTGTAAAGAAAGTTCCTCTCTGAAATAGAAAGCATTGAGCCAAACTTTCATCAGCCAGCTCCTCCACTGTAACCTTAGATTTACTCAACTTTTGCTACCTTTTGGAGTCTGAAAAATACATTAGTTAAGAATGCCAACACTCATTCCTATTTAGGAATCTCTTGTTCACTACTAATTCACCAAGCCCCTTTTGCTGCTATAGTAACAGAATTATTAAATTCATCCTCTTTCTACCTATAAACCTGGTTTTGGCTGGAAACATGGCAGGAGGAGTTTTTAAATCCCCTTTTGTGGAGGTTTCAACAGTCTCATATTTTATGTTATTAATGTTCCAATATTTTACATAGAAAAATTGTATTATCAGTTTTGGTATTTCTACGTATTTGTACCCCAGTTCCTCATTTTTCAAACACTGCATCTGCCAAGAAAACCCCATGCTATTTACCAGCTCCACATTCGGGATACCCTATTTTGCTCTGAATCAGTTTAAATAACTTCTTACATGGATAGTTTTCAAATTAACTTGACATTGATTTTAAAAATTTTCTTTCTCAGCTGAGGTCTGAATCATGTTTATTAATCCTGGCACTAATATTTATAACAGACTCAGCATGCAGATGCCTCTGTATGACAAAGGTGACTATGTGCAGCTACAGACTGAATTTATTTCATGTCAAAAACTACACAATTCATCTGTGGTATTATACACACCCCTTCACACCAGTAACAGTCTGTTAGTTTATATCTACTTCCAACTGTTTGTAAGATACAGCTCAAAACTGTGGTATTTCTGCATAGTATTTTTGTCTTATCCCAGCTTTTTTATCTCCCTGAACAACAACAGCAAGAACCCAACAAACTGATGCCAGCTGACTACACGGACAAAATTGAAAGAAAGGAATAAAGTGACAAAGAAATTCAGTTTGGTTATTGAGGAGTAATGTGTTATTTTTCTGAAAAGGTATTTGACACTGTTGAAGAAAACAATCAAGGCTACCTAACTGAGCAGCCATCAGTAATCAGCATAAGACCTTTTGCAAGGAGCTCAGACAGGGGACAAATGTCTTTTTCCAGATCTAAACATGCTGGTAAAAGATGTCCCAAAAAGCCTGCTATCACTGATGTGCCATGGAGCTGTTCCCAGAGCTGGGTGAGCATTCAGGGGTCCATAAGGGCACTCCCCAGCCCCCAACACCAATCAATCAGGTAGGGTAGGTCAAAAAAGGGCAGTAATGCCACAGGTACTGGAGAGTGAACCCATTCTCAGATGAACTGCAGTAGTTTAAATTGGACAGTTTGGGCAGTAAAACACATCACCTGTGTGAACAAGCCTGGTTTCACTGTCATATAACACAGTCGTGTAATAGAGGGACATGAAAGAGAATAAAACCAGGTAAAGTGGGGAAACAGAAGAGAAATGAATGAACTTGCTAAATAAATCAGTTTTAAACAACAAAACAACTGCAGACACTTGTAGTCTGCATTTCTGAGAAGAAGAGCTTGCAAATTCACTAAGAATAACCCCAACAAATATCATGACAAACTACATAGCTCAAACCCAATATAATCTATTTTTTGTGCAAGTACCCTGACTACCTGAGTAAGCTTTTTAAGGACAGCTGAAAAGTGACAAGAAGGTACATTACCCATGTGTAAAAGGCCAGGCACATTCTCCAGTATGGTATCCAGCTTCTGCTCAAAGTCTCTGTCACTTATATTTCCTTTAAAAGCTACAAAGATTGTGGAATCCCCAGGAGCAGCCTCCTGTTTCAGTTCATCTTCCTCCAGCCCTGAATCAAAATCCACCTCTAAGTCTTCCATAGCTGAGGAGTACAAGGAGGCATATGTATCTTTTAAGTTAGGTAGATCATCCAAAACCATTGTTTCCAACAATGGGAGCCTGTCAGACGTCAAGGTGATGCTTGGAAGGGGGAAAAAAAATATAATACATATAATAATAATTGTGTAAGGACATTAACAGCTGTTTTCAATGGCACATTTGGTCATTGACAGAAAAACCTACCTGGTGACCCAATGTTGGGCTCTGTGAGACCAACTGCGTGAGGCTGAAAATGGTGGCCATGGCAGTGTTCGAGCTGTTCCTCCACTAGGACAAACACAAGGGGTTTCCTGACAGAACTGTGCTGCACGTGACTTGAGAAGTATTCCAGTTGATCTAAAAGACAGACAGGTAGAAAGGAAGGTAGAGGATAAAAAATCAGAGGAAAATTAATTATATTCATCTCCATATCATAGAGAAGACAAGCAAGCACCTGGTACCAATGCTGCAGTGCCTGACTGTCGGGAGACTGTAAAACTCACAGCAACAGCTGAATTATAGAATGATAGGAAGAACCACCAAATTTAGTTTTAGAGACTGCAGATGCAATAGGTGCAAAGCACTAGGAAAGCCACAGCACATTTTTACCAGGAGAAGTGTAGCATTTGACAAGTATTTTACTCACACCCAGGGAAATCTCAGGCATACTATGCCTACTTTCTTAAAGTTTGTAAAGATTTAGGTGTTTTCAGCTTCTTATGCACATAACAACCTGAAATCTGCTCCCCCTGTCACAGCCCACAACTCTCACCATGCCCCTACATCATGCTCAGATAAGAATGAATTCAGTAAGTCAAGTCCCACACCTGATGGATTTTGCTTAATAAAATGTCTAAACTTTGCAATAAATTTTGACATTATAACATTAATCTAAGCTGTTACAGAAGTACAATCTGTGATAAAATTATTCCAAAACTTACAGCAGTCACCACCAGTGTTAAGATACACATTTTCCCACTCCATCACTAGGGCAATGACACTACCCTTTCCAGGTGAGACATCTGCTCTAACACTCAGCACTTTGCAGGTATTGCTAAAGGATTCAAACCATCTGCAGAAACAGCCAAAAAAGGGACCTGTTCCTGACCACCACTGTCAAAACCAAATCCATTTACCAGCCAGGACTGTCAAGACCTCATAACTCCAAAGCTGTGGGTATTTGGCACAACCCACACAGAAGGTTTAGCTCAGGACAACAGACCCTCAAACAGGATACAGATTGGGGATTTGGCAGAGGTTCAAGTTCCCAACACAAATTAAACCCACAGCTTTGAGATTAAAGGTGAGCTGCAGATACTGGCCAGAAAACAGCCTTTTCTGATTAAAAAATCTAACAATGTTAGACAAGCACAGATTCAGCTCTGCACTGTTTGCACACTCACATAATGCTGCTGGAAGGGACAATATTACAAAGGAAAAATCAGGGACTTGGAAGTCACAAAATCCCCTCAGCTTTTGGTCAGATCTCTACACATACACTCACTATATTTTAAAAATACAGGTTTTTTTCTTCCTTGCAACCCTACCCCACACCAGGCAATCCAACAGCACTAAGGAATAATCCCCTATTTTACAAGGAGTTACTCTCTCATGCTGCAGCACCAGCCTTCATTCTCAAATCTCAGATTAAAAACCAAGTTAATTTTGTCTCACAAGCTCTTCTGCAGTCCTGCATCAGAAAATAAGTTAAATGTTTCACGAGCACTGATCTATTTCCATAGTGCTTTCATATACTTATTATTCCCATGGAAATTTTAAAGATGGGCAATAGAAGAATAAATTTTAAAAATTCATTACCAGGTGAACACAGAGACAATGAAATCTTTTTTTTCCCCCAGATGCCTTGCTGCTCGGCTCTGTGTCTAAATTACTGCTCTGAGTGTTTGGCACGTCCATTAAGCCAAACTTCTCAGTTTCATGTCGGGTGCCCAGGTAATGAGAATCACAATTTATAGGACTATGTAAAAAGATGTTTTAACTGATTTTCACACAATTTCTTGGACAGGTAACTTCCTTACCTAGGCTGGCTTTACACCAGCCAGGAGAGCAGTCCTTCTCCTTCCGCATTCCTACATCTTTCATTCCACATCCACTGACTCCAAGGAGAGAGGAGCTGGGAGTCCTATACAAATGGCCTTTTTAATGACCAAGCACAGCCATTCTGTGCAAGGAATGAGGCAAGCATCTTGTGAAATATAAGCACTATATTTTGAGGAAAATAACATAGAACATTATTTGTCAGAAAGTCTTGAGTAAATTTTTTAGGGAGAGAAATCTCAGCACAAAATATAGGCTCTTACATGTTGAAAAGGTACAACTACTTGGAGGCGATGGGGTGTTGCACCTGCAGCGAGAAACATGAGTACACCTGAGAATCCCTAACACCAAAGAAATAAGACTTTATCTACAAAACCACAAACATTTCAAATCTTCTTTCGAATGGAAGTGTCTGAAGCCTCCATCTTCCCTGTGAAAGAGCAGACGAACCCCAGAATGCTTAAATCATGGTTTTTAAACAATTCATAAAAATGCTGCAGTTTAAACTAAATTTCATCACCCTCATCTCAACGTGCTAAAATCTGATAGGATTGGTTGAAGTTATGGCCCTCTGTAAACACTATAAAAATCGAGTTCTCTAAATCCCAAAGGACCACAGGCCTTGTTTCACTTGACTCAGAGAATCACAGGACCGCAGGGATATTGTGAGTGAAGGAAACAAACCAAGACCAAGCTTTACATTTTACCTCCCAGATCAGCACATATAGCTACAGCTCCCTTTCCATTTTTTCTTTACATCATGCTCCTCAAGGACCTCTACTACATTCATCTCAACTCTCTCCTTCTCAAACACATGGAATTTAGTCTGTTTCTATACTCAGGTATCATTTACCTCAAGTATGACATGAGAAAGTGATGATTTGCAAAATTTTCTTCTTCAGGCAGTGCACAGCACACCATCCATGTTAGAGCAAATGAATCCCAGCTGCACAGCATCCTAACAACTTCTGTAATCTCATGGTTATAGGGCTGGCTTCCATAAATCCTGAGCAAGCACTTGACTATAATTAGCAGGTACCTTCCCTCAACACTCTTCCACACAAACACAAAAAGCCTTCAGCATAAGCATACACAGGTAAAAACACTGGTCATTCAATGGTCCGTGTAAACCAGAACTCCCAGCAGGTTATGGAGGGTCTCTGATGAGTAAGAACCACACCTGAATTGATCTGCACAACTGAAGCACACTTCAGGAACTCAAGCACCCATGCTCACTTGGCAGCACAAAAAGGTCTCTGACCATCATCCTACCTTCAAAAAGCACACATGGCCTCCTTCCTGTCCCTGCACCTGCTCCTTTGGAGTTTCCAAATTAGAATTTCCCGTTATACAATTGTTTCTGGAAACTCAGAGCAAGTCCAGTGCTACCACATGGCAACCATTTACCCTCAAACCTGGCCTGGAATTGGCTACAACAGCAAAACCAGTGTTATGCCTCTTTATTATAAAGTTGGTCTTATTCAGTACAGTCTAATTATTAAAAATACCTAACTGAAGTAAGAGAGGTGGGGATAAACAGCCAAATAACAGACAAATGGCCAAAATGCATTGTTGTAAGGGGACAGGGGGTGGAAGAGCATGGCCCATGAAGACCTGAGCATCCAACCCGAAGGATGCAGGGCACACCCTGGACTGCTGGAGTCAGGAGCTTCCAGGCACACTCAGCAACGGATAAAACAACTGACCCACTAAAACGTGCAAAACAGAGACTCTTCAGAGGAAGAATTCCCACAGGATAGAGGATGCCACAGTTGAGACCTGGGCTGATGGAAGCTGGGTCACACACACACACCACCGCAAACCCCAAGGCATTTTGTCATGCCCTGTGCTGTCACCACCAGCAGCCTGACAGCAACAGGCAGCCTGCACAAACCCAGCACCATGTGGCTGGGCAAGGCTTGGAAAATCCCATCCAGACCGCAGGAGAGATGGGATTAGAGCAAAATCTAAAACAGCCAGTTGTCACTAACTGGGGAGAAGCTGAACACGGGAAAGCTGGCAGGCTCTGGAGTACCTGGAAGTGCTGGTCTCTGGGGTGAAAAACAACACAAAGGAAAAAAAACCCAACTGATATCTTTCCTGATATCAGGAAATCTTATCCCAAGGTTCGCTTAACTGATCCAAACTTATGTCAGTTTGTCTCTTAAACAGAACTTGAAATCTCTTGCCTTGCTTTCTCCTACCTATTGCATTACACAGAGCACACAAACCAAACCAAAGCTTTGTCCGGCCACCTGTCCCAGGTTTTCTGCCACAGCCTATTGATTTACAAGTTTTTTAATGTGTTCAAAATAAACACTTTCACAACTGATGTCACACCAGAACATGCACTCTCCCAAAACAAATAAAAAGTACTGAAATCCTGCTCTACTTCTCAATAAGTACTCTTCCAAATTACACAAAAGACTGGAAAGGGTGAGAGCAGAAGAAAGGATGGATTAATGCCCTTCACTAGCAGATGGCACAAGCTGGCACTAAGTAGGGTCCTCATCCTCACACTGACCATTATTTAAAGGGAAGGGAAAGAAATGAGGTTACAGTCAAATCCCTTAGGTAAACCAGAATTCAGAGTGAAGAGGGAAAGTCTGGGATAGCTGTAGCAATATAATTTCTCAAGGATTGAAATTGCTTTTGCTGTCACTGAAAAATGGTTTTCAAGCAACTTAAAAGAAAAAAAAAATCAGAAAAAAAGGATGTCGTGGATAATACACTTTAATGTTTTCTGTTTCCTTTGCTTTAGGTGCCAATGAGAAAAAGATGTAGAGATTTTCATGACGGGGGCAGAGGAGGTTCAGTGTTGCAGAATACTGCTGAGAGGATGACTCTTTCAACTTGTAACATGCACTCTTACACAGTCACACAGGCTATGTTTAAAGTGTAGCACCTATAAACCCCAGAAACACTGATCACAACACTGTCTCTACTGGAGATTTGTTAACAGTGTATTATCCTCCTACAGCTGCTTCATTTGTTGCCCAGCATAGTGATCTTGGAGCTTGTTAAACCTGAGCAATGAATACACCTAGACATCCACAACCATTTTATGATACAAAGTTTAAAATAACATCATGGGTTTGGGCAAAAATACCCCAACAAAACTTCTAAACAAATTCTAGGCAAGTGTCATTTAACAATATAACACAAGGAAATTAAGTAAGGCCAAGAATCACTATTATAATATGAAAGAATACCTAAAAATAAACCTAAACATGCACTAAAATTTCCTCTGAAACAACTTAGCCGGGGTTCCAGTAATTTGAACTTCAAATGTTGGTGTTAGATGAGTGACACCACTAAAGCATCTCAACTGTTCTCCTTGGGAGGAACAGCCACAAACCTGATGGCAAATACCCCTAACCTTGTATGGCCGAGTGGGAAGTCAGATCTGGAGCCAGCCCAGCCCTGCAAACACACACAGCAGTGGGGACAGGTGGGGGGAGAATGTAAAAAAACCAAGAGATATTCAGATGCATCATATGCTTATTTTACCTACCAAAACAAATTTCACAACTTCAGTATTTTGGGGCGTGCAACAGGCTTTCAGGTAATTCAAGACTGGCAAACATAGTTAAACAGCAACTCCCAAATACGGAATCCTGAAAGAAAACCATCACATTTCATCAGACGATGCAAAAGAACAGAAATACTGAACATAATGGCAAATAGCTCCATTTTTAATATGCAGTTTTGCACCAAGCCAAACGGTCTCCTCAGCAATGTAAAAAGCACGTTACTATATTCCGATTCAAACAGCAAAACCTGAGGAACTTGAAAAATCAACCTTTCATTACAGACAGAAAATGGAATACTTCCTTTAGCTGGAAATGACATTCTATTCCTCCAAACAGGGCAAGTTTTATCTAGAATAACATATTTATTTAAGTTTTAGGACAAACTCATCTAGATAAAACTAATCTTCAGAACAGAGAAACTAGCACAGCCAGGATGTCCCACAGCTCATCCTGAGCAAGCGCCTAAACTGGCTCAGGTTAAGCTCATTCCAGAAACACATTCCGAACCCACAGGACCACCTCAGACAGACATTGTTGCTGCAGGTGGCCAACATGGGGAAGTGAATCCATTCCTAGCCCCTGCTCCTGGTCACGGGCTCACCAAGCTGCACTCCAGCTCCTGGGATCATAAAAACACAGCAGTAAAGCTAAATGGCCTCAGAACAACAAAACACCACCCCTCGAATCAACGGGATTTATAGGCACAGCCCAGGGGTGGTTCTCAAGGAGATTTTCTGCTTACATGCTTGCCTGGTCATCAGTGGGGAAGGGGACTGCTCAAAAACAAACAGGGGACGCAGAAGAGGGAAGAAGACTCAGAAAGAAAAAGCAGAGATTTGTTGTCTTCTATCTAGACAACAAAGCAAAATTGTTTTAAAAGCCTTATTGTGCTATAGGCTTTGCACTTCTGCCAACCCAGCCACTCAGAGAGAAGGAAAGAGGTTTTACATTAAATCAGATCATATATGCTTTGCAGCACTTTTAATAGCCATCTAACACTTTTCGACCTCCGGTATCTTCTTGTATTTCTAAGTAATTGTAACTCAAGAAGTGTAGCACCAAGTCAAAGGCCTGATGACTAAATGACCTGTTTCCAGCTACATGCACCTGCCTAAATACCATGACCAGACACAAGGCTGAGGAGCAAAATCAAAATCTGAAATACGAAATTTTAGTATTGTTTGTTGTGTAAGCCAAAACTAAAAAAGGTTTTCATGTTCTACAGCAGATACTGCATTAGTTCTACTTTTTCACCCTTTTCACAAAAGGATGTTCCACAGCCTAAAGCTGAGTCCTGTAACAAACTGGCTGGTTACCTCCAAAGCCAGGCCAAGACTCCACAGGAAAGGCCAGGTGTTGTAAAAGCTGTTTTTAAGGAAGCCTCCAAGGTTGCAGCAGCCAGTCCCCATGCTGAGCGCCCAAGCCTTAGCCAGGCAGGGTGAGGGTGACTTTGGCTAAAGGGTGGAGAAGTGGAGGGAAGAAAAATCTTCTGAACTCCTTGGTGCAAGGAACAAAAGGGTTTTTGATCCTCTAGTTCTTCCTTCTGAGTGTCTCCCACCACAACACCTAACTGCTCCAAAGGATTGGGAAAGACAGGCTGCCCTAGCAAGATCCAGTGAGAAACTGAGAATGGTCAGCCTGGGCTATGGGAAGAAGAAGAAAAAATAACTGCTGCTGTCTCCATTCCCATTGTGCACATGGGATGAGACCAAATTTGGTTAACAAAAATAAGCAATCAACATTGGTTCATTAACTCCCACTATCACTACAGTAAGTTATCTGACAGACCTGGAGACTGAACACATACCTTAGCACACCCCAAGGAATCACAGAAACAGCCCTGTGAAATGTTCCAGCTACGGAAAGAGTTTTGTTTAGAGTTTATGCTTTCCCAAACATCAAGAAAACAAACCAAGTTAGTCTCCAGCAAGGCAGGCTTTGTTCACTCACACTGACACAGAACTGGTCACCGCTCCTCACACTGGTCTGCTGCACTCCCATAGCCCTCAAGCGCTATGGGAGTTTGAAACTCTAGAGTTTCAAACACTGAAACTCAAATGTTTCCGACAAGGAGAAAATTACAGCTTGTTATAACACACATGACTCTTTGCAGCGATATCCTGATGTAGTCTGACAGCAGGTTTAATGAAACATCTGCTTGTTAAGGTTTCATGAAGTGTGCTGAAAGCCCACGAGTCATGCCAAGCTGCAGTGGACACACCTCAGCTGAACCGTTCGGTTTTATTCCAACAGAATTTGACTGCTGAGATACTCAAGACTGCTCTAAAACACAGGATGATAACTTCAGAATAAGCAGTTAAGTAAGCCACGTAGAAATTACCCCTTTCAGCAGCCAAGATACAAAACCAAGGCAGCTGCCAGGCACAAGGGAAATGGGAATCAGCAATTCTCTTGGAAGCTGCAGTCTACCCAGCACAATATTTGGTCAATCAATTCCCATTAGCTGAGTTCCTAATTTCCCATGTTAAGGATATTTCCATTTGGAAGAAGCACACTGTGAATACTGCCAGAGCTTTGCAGTATATAACTTTCCACGAAGATCCACCAACGCAATCAGCAAACAAAATGAGATGCTATTTAAAATCAGGAGCATCTTGACTGTATCTGATCTTGCCTTCAAAAGTTTTGAAAAATGCCTTTTCAAGTAGCAATCTGTGCTCTGTGTTACAGCAAGCTTTTTATTTAAACCTGAATTTAACCAGTACCAGACCTTTCCGGGCTGACACACCCCACAAGTCCTCCTTTATCACCAAATTCTCACAGGGCTTCCTAAACACCAAGAGGACCAGCCCAGAAATTCTTGTGATCATCAGCACTGAACTAAGGTTTAACTGAAAACTGCACCTTCTGCAATATTGTTCCTTCTTACATCTAATAAATATCTAGGAAATCTCAGTGAAGCTTTTAAAATTCTGAAATTATATAAAGTAAGAAGAAAGGATTGAAGCTAAAACAAACAGCTTAAAAGAAATTCTTTGATAGGAGACACTCAGGATCAAGGAGATTGTTTTCCCTAACCAAAAAGCTAATCTTCATATAACAGAAGCAGGTACAGCTTTGGTAAAAATCAAGATTATTCTGAGAGTTTCCTGACTATACAAAAACTTGCAGTTTATTTTGTACTGTTCTGGGCTTTTGGAAAAATCAAATTTCAAGTGTTATTTATTGTCAGTACTGCCGTAAAGAACCGCGTAAGCAGCTTAGGACCTTCTGCTAAAATGGGGATGCAACAGAACTGGAGAGCAATGCATTCTTGCAGGGATGGGAAGAGCATTCCCAAAAAACCCTTCAAAGGAACACTTTGCCATGCATGGCAACAAGTTGGAATAAGGCAGTCTTTAAGGTCTCCCCCAACCCAAACCTTTCTGGGATTCTGTAAATGCAGAACAGAGGCTTAACTCAGTCTCTGTGAGCACCACACAGAAACCACAATGAGAAACACAGTCTTACACCGGCTGCGCAGTCCTGGCAGGTCATTTGATTTTCAAAACAGTAAAAATTATAAAATTAAAATGATTTGCATAGGACTTGGAGAATTCAATAGCATGCATGTTTTGGCGGAGTAACTAGGTGATGCCCTTTCATAAATTAGACCTAAAGCTTGGGCTTCCATATATGCAAATGAGCATAAGCAACTTCCTGTCCCAAATTATCGGTTTACACAAATTAATTTAGACAAGGTATCATTCATCTCCTGTACTTTCCTATTTTCATACAAATCCAATCCAAAGCCTGTGTAGGGCTATGCTTCAGGGCACTCGTGCCAGCTGGAGAAGCAGGCAACTGGTCTCAGTTCCAAGAAGACGATGGCTCTCATGAGCTGTGGAGTCCCACATCCCTCACTCCCCAAACCAGCTCCCAAACCAACAGCACTGTGACGCACTGGTTGGCTTGATTTTTTCCCCAATGCATAAAGAAGGGTTATTTACTGAGTTACAGCCCCAGGGCTGTCACATATACATGACAAATTCAGTACTTATTTCTATTTTTGATTACTACAGCAGCTATTTTTGACGTGCCATTCAGCATGCAGGTGGGATGTTGTTCCACCGGATGGAAAATGATGCTCAGTGCCCAATGGACTGAGAAAAATCCCCAGCTCCTGAACCTCTGGAAGGCTTCCACTACTGTCCTTCTGCATAATCCAGTGCTTAGATTAACTTTAAACTCCAGCAGCATCACTCTAATTATCCAGGACACAAGACAACCTAAGTTATCTTCATCCTCTTGAGCTAAACCTCCAGCTCTCCACGCAGGAACACGCTGACTACACGGCTGAAACACTCAGTTATCTGCAATTAATGGGTGGCTCCTGCTGAAGAACATCAGTGACCTGCTCTGGAGGGGACAGCTGAGTCTGTAACAGTGTCAAGACAAAACATAAAACATCCACGTCTCCAGTAAAGCAAAGGTTAGCTGCTTGTCTGGCTGGTGGAAATGGAGAGACTCGCCTGGAGATGGAAAACACCTCACCTGGAGCCTGATGAAGCATCTTCCCTGCTGCCTCAGTTTGGTATCATCTGGGGTTATTTCTCCTTCCACTGCTGGCCCTTACCTTTTCCCAGCCCTACACATTCTTTCTCATTCCTTCTGCTCCAGCTGTGCATTAAGGAAAAAGCTTATGCTTGAACCCAGTTTTTGCAGCACCGAGGGTCAAGTCCTGCTGCTCAGTGCCCTACACACCAGCAGGCCTCCTGCTCCTTCACACCGTCCCTGCACCACAGCTTTGTATTTCTCAACAGACATGACAGGATTTTGAAACAAACACCCCCATCATGCCTTCTGCCCTTCAGAGGTTCTCTAGTGACCTATAAAATTTCACCATTCTCAATGCAAACTGTTACAGCCACATTAACTCTTCAATCCCTTCAGCAGCAAATCCTTTGCCACTGCAAATCTATTAAATTTAGTGACTCTGTGTAATTGGGTTGTAACTCCAGCTTCCATCTGAAAGCAATCACTATGGTACTCCAAAATCAAAATATACTGCCAATCGAAGGTTTAGTTATCATGTCGAAACATTTAATATCTCCCACAAAGGCAGGCACCTTTGTTGTACTCAGATGAGTGGCACAAAGAGTACTCACAAAGAGTGGCATTACAGCTGTTCAGCAGAATTTACCTCCACAACCTATATTTTCAAATATTTAAGCCACTGGAAAACGGAAACACCAACACTTCAAGATGTACAAGGACCTGGAATTCTTTGGCTTCTCTACACACAGTTGTTTCTTATTTTATAGAAGCACCTGCTTTCTTACTAGAAAAATGCAAAATTACTTCTTCACCTGGCAGCCTGTTGTAAACAACTCCTTCCTCCAAGTCCTACAGAACAACAGGCCTTCCAGAGAGAATGGCTGGAGAGCGCTGCTGGGAGATTTCCATCTAAAATCCAACGCCTAACAGAAGACGGTTTAAAATACTAACAAATGTAATTTCTCAACTGAAGGTCAGGTCTGTGTGCAGTCCCCCATGTTCTGATCTCCTTTCTTGTCATAGGAGAGTCTGGACACAGTGTTACTGTGAAACATTTCCTCCCAGAGCCGGGTAACTTTCAGAGGAAGCCGCTGGGCTCAGTGGATACTTAGAATCTCTAGCAAACAACTCGATGCCGTGCTGCAGGCACTGCGGGCAGTCCCCAGGCCCGCAGACCTGGCCATTCTGAACACGCGCCTTGAGACCTTTGTTTCTCACTCCACAAGATACACAGAAAAGCTGGGACCATTTGCTATAATTCGAAAAGAGCTGCTAAATCTAAAACTTGTGCTTATTACACTTGGTAACCTTTATGGAAAATGCCAGATTTGTTCTTTGTGGCTGTTTTCCATATACAGGAAATACTGAAAGGTGCCTTAGCTAAAGAACCAGTCAGAACAACACACAATAATTATAAGACCAACAAGAGGCATTGTCTTTCTTCTAAAAGAGGTTTTACTGTAGTAAAACTACTGCAGTAAAACTCTGAGAAAGGTTTTACTACAGTTCCCAGTGAGGGGAATGAGCACAAATCTGTCTGTCAGGAGGCTGAGGGGTTATGGAGAGACAAAGCTCAGGAAGCTCCAACCTGCTCCCAGGATGCAGACCCATAGAAAAGCTCTGTCCTTCCATTCCCCAAAGCAGCGAAAAGGAATCAGAGCCCTGAGCTTTCTGAGATCTTTTAGAAGTAGCTGAAATTTAGAGAAACGCAGAAATCACATAGAGGAGACGAGTGAATAGCCTTTTTCTGACTGGTTTAAGAGTCACCGAGGACTCGAACAAAAGCGAAACGTCAACGCGCCCCGGCTGACACGGCACAAAGCCGTCACCGCCCGCATGAGGTCAGGGCTGAGGGACCGGGCTC
>VZTE01000267.1:299873-326370 GCA_013397775.1 Eulacestoma nigropectus
CCGCGCACGTGACCCGCGCGCGCCTGCGCCCGAGCGCGCGGGGGCGGGGGGGGCACCGCGACCCCCGGGCCGGCCCCGGGACCCCCCCACGACACCGGGGACACCGCGGGGACACACCGGGGACACCCCGGGGACACCCCGGGGACACCTCGGCCCCGGGCACCGGGCCCCGGGCGCGACACGACAGCCCCGCCGCGCCCCCCGCGAGAGGGGCCCCCGCTGGTCTCCCCCGCCACGGGAGAGCTGTGCCCCCCCCCCGCGAGGGGGGCCGCGGTGGCGGCTGCTTCTGGGAACGGGGACAAAGTATCTGCCGAATGAAGCTGAAGAAAAAATAATTACTGGGGCCTTTATAGGAAATTTCCGGGAAATTGGGTTTTTAATTCGGATGAATTTTGATTCAGAACGTTTCATCCGAAGGTTTGAGACTTTGAATATCCCTGAATTATACTTTCGTTTTACCACTGGGGAGATGGGGAAGACGCCAGGGAGTGACCTGGTATGGACTCAGCAAAGGCCACAATGCTGAGTTTTAATTAAAGGTCTATTAATGGGATTAATGAACAGGTCTGTGGGCCCAAAATCCCCAGTGGGCGATGCTATATCCCTAAAATGTCCCCTCAGCACATAGGGGTTTTACAGCTGAAGGAACCCTCACAGGACACACAGCCCATTGGTTTGTCTCTTCCCACATCCTTTATTAATATGAGAAATGGTTGATTAATACACTTAAAATTAAAAACTCTGAAATGTCTGGTTTCCTGCCCATCGTTACTGTGGGCAGAAAGCTCTTGCCTGGCACAGGGGGAGAAATGAAACACGTGGCAATTCCTATTTCAGGGTAGGAAAACAATCAAAAGTCCTTGACGGGAAAAATAAAGACTTTGGTCCACAAAAGCACATGTGACTCAGTAGCTTGAGTAGGTTCTGTGGCTTGAGGAGGGGTTTCAGGACAGTGTGTGCAGCTGGAGCCAGCCCTCACAGCCCCCCTTGGCTTCATGTGGAATACTGCTGGATAAACAATGTGAAAAAGGGAAATTTTTTAAAATTTTTTTTTGTTGTTATTTTGCAAAACCTTTTAAATACAACAAAGCCACATCTCATCGGGCACTATAGCTTGCAACGCAGAGAAAAACCCTTTTTATAAATTCACATATAATTGCATTCCACAAAACCCACCAAAACGAAGTAATTAATGTCATGGTTAGTATAGGACTTATCTCGATCATTGAATCTGGGTGGTGCGTGCAGAGCTGCGGGCGGCTTGCTGCTTTCCTTCGCGTGTGCGGCTCCCCACTGGCAGAGGGTGAGGAATCCTTTACTCAAGGATTGTTCTGCTTGTGCCTTTTTGTGTCTTCCACAGTCTCTAGGGCAGCAATTCCAGTGTGCTGAGACAAGGGCAAAGCCCCTCCAAGCCCCTGAGACCCTCAGGGATGTCAGGTCAGAAGAGATGGGTATCAGTCACAGGGGTGGGAACAAGGAACATTCTATTCACCTGATCATCTATTGGAGTTTCCATTTGCCTTCATGTGGATGATTCCCAGGCTTTGCCTAGCTCTGCTCTTGGATTTTGGGACTGGCTGGAAACACAAAGAAGCTGAGAGAAAATTTCTTTGGTACCAAGAATTAACCTTTCTTCCCCACCTGACTTCATGTTTTCCCTATTTCATGAGACTCTTCTTAAACCAGCTGCACTGAACTTCCTCCTCCAGCCTCATCTTTCCCAAAAGGCATCCCCCTGGCACAGACAGATCAGAGCACTGCTTCCAAAATACCCCAGTGTTTCCCACTGCTGTTGCTGTGCTTGTCATGCCAGATTGTCCCTCAGGATTCCTGGCTTGCTTAGTTTTATCTGTATTATGCACATTAATAGCAGGCACATCTCAAATCCCTCAGCAAACAAGAACAATTCAAATGCTATTTTCCAAAACCCGACTTTTCTGGAAGCACAATACTGAGGTACCCCACCAAGATCTGCTCAAGCCATCCAAGTGTTGTGACTTTCTGATCTGAGCTTGAGAGATCCCACACGGACAACTTCCCTGTTCCTGATCACACAGAGAGTTTGCAAACAAGCCCTCCTTTCCTTAGCAGCTTGAGGCCTGTACACCCCTTCATTCTTCAGAGCATGCTGCTTCCCATGGCTTCTGATGCTTCTGCTCACTGTTGGGGAAGACCAGATCTGGTTCAACCTTATGTAATTAGAATTAACCCCAATTCTCTTAAAATAGCCCTGTCACAAGCATAAGGAAGCAAAGGGAAGGTGGAGCTGAAGGGACACCAGTGTGATGGGACACAACCAAAGACTTTTTTGAGGCATCTCTGCTGAAGACCAGCAGTTGAAGGAACCCCAGGTGGCCTTGCCATCTGCTGGCAGTGGGAAAAAGGGAATAATGTGATGTGGAGGGGTGAGAGGGAAGAAACATGGGACAGCTCCAGACCTGCCACACCACATCCCTGCAGTAAAGTGTGCTGCAGGCTGATCTCCAGAGCTGAGCTAACTACACAGCCTGGGTGTTCCTGGATCTTGCCCAGGCTCTGTACAGCATAACCAACACAGGAGAAGCTGTGGCTGCCCCATACCTGGAAGTGTCCAAGGCCAGGCTGGACAAGGCTTGGAGCAATCTGGGATAGTGGAAGGTACCCCTGCCCATGGCAGGGGCTGGAACTGGGTAATCTCTTAGGTCCCCTCCAACCCAAACCATTCTGTGATTTTTTTTGTCATTCTGTTTGTGGAACTCATCCAGGAGCAGACTCTCTGTTTGGGATGCTGAAGCTTTGCTGCAAACAATGACACAAAATGATACCACAGCCCCTGCAGGGAAGGAGGGCTACCTGCAGCAGAGACAGCTGTTTGAGCTGCCTCATTGTCCACAGCAGAACACAAATGCATTTGATATCATGACAATCCAAATTGTGGGTTTATTTACACACATTTTCATACGGCAGTATTTTCAAAGGACAGGTATTACACAGAAAAAGTAGGTGTGTGGATACCGAAATGCTGCTAGCAGATGAATTTTCCAGCTTCTTGCATTAATTCTTTGAGAACCTTTCCTTTCTCACGCAGGATTTGAAAACAGTAAGATAGTTTATCCAGACAATAGTCACATCTGGTGTTTTGCTAAGTTCTGTTTATGGTACACTGGGAAATGTTTTACCGTGGATGTGATAGAACCTGAACCAATCACCCTAGGAGGTGTGTGAACATTGTCCAATCGCTTTATGGAACTAGACTATATAACAATGATTGTAAAATTAATAAAGGATTCATTCTTTTGCTGAATTTCTGCGTTGCTACATCTCTCCGTTCCTGGCTCAATAGCGACATAGGTGGAGTCATGACCAGCTTTGGATTTTTCCTAATTTAAATATTGTACAATGACTTGAACAAAGTAATTTCCCCTCTAACACCGGTACAATGCTCACTTGGAGAGAAGGAAGGAAGATCCGTTGCATTGCAGTCACTATCACTTTTGATCTGGTGTTTTGTTAAACTGTGAGTGTGGTGAGAAGGAGAGAGGTGGGCAATTGGCCACAGATGTGATAGACAAGGCAGGGTTACGCAGGAGTTAATCTCTCCTCCTCGACTCTGAGGATATGGAAAGGCGGAACCTGCTGGGTGGGGAGTCCTGGCTGTGCCAGGACCAGTCCTGGTGGGTGAAGGTCCATGGCTGCCCAGGAGCTGTTGTAACATGGGATGCTCCCCACAGGCAGCAGGGTCAGATCTGCCAGGACAATCTGCAGCTAAAAATGCTGTGACCACTGGAGAGCCCTTTGAGGTCAGCGTGTGTCAGTGCTCTGGTGCTCCTACTCCACCTGTGCTCCACACAAGTGTGGTACATTTTTAATGGTGCCCTGCCTCTCTGAAACCTGCTCTGCCTGTCAGAGCTTTCTTTTCCCTGGCTAGGTGCCAATTTCCATCACTGAGGTATGGAAGAGCTTTTCAAAACCACTGGAATCACCTGGGTGCTACAAGAGCTCTTCCCGCTCCATCTGATTCTCTGCAAAACTTTACCAACCCCTCAGTGGTTTTGATGTTCATAAAAGAGATGCAGGTTTCCTCTCAGTGTTTACCGAGGCCTGACTCCCCTTTCTCTCTGGGATCAGCCCTGTCTAGTTGGGCAGCAGTGGAAGGAGGCTCTAAGATGGTCTGGCAGAGTCTGCAGCAGGCACCTGGAGGCTGACCCGGCCGGCCGACACTCAATGGCACTTTCAGACTTGCTGCCCCAGCTGAGGGACCCCTCAGGGTGACACTGCCAGAGCCGCAGGACGTTGGTCATCACCCTTGGCGACGGGGTACCTGAACCTGCTGCTCTCAGACCTGCCCTGCCCCTGGCAGTGCCCGCTTCCCCAGGGATGGGGCAGGACACGCTGCCAGAGCTGCTGGAGTGCAGCAACAACGGGTGTGCCCAGGGCTGCTCTTCAGCAGGTCCCACAGCTGTGCCCAGGGGTCCCTTGTCCTGTGCCAAGCCACACCAGCAGTGATTGACCACCCTGACCACCCCAGCAGCCCCTGCCCTGCCCGGAGAGCTGGGAGCAAGGTGGGCTCCAGCCCCTCTCCATATCTGGGCACCCACGGGACAGTGATGGGAACAGAATGGCACAGCCCCAAAACCAGAACATCCTCATCCTCGCACTGCAGGAGGGCAGTGCTGGCTCCTGCCTCATCCCCCTCTGGGTGCTCGATGTGCCCGGGTGAGCAGCAGTGCCCAAAGCCCCCAGGCAGTTTGCTACCTGTGCTGGAGAGGGGCACTCAGCCCCGGGGAGAAACACAGGTGAACTGCTGATACTCAGTGGCAGAGCCTGGCTCCAGCTTGTCCCCACGTGAAACCAGTACACGTTGACGGGGAGCACTGCAAACCTGGGCAGAAACAAGCAGGCCACATTCCAGATCACATTTTGTCGCATTTAGCAAAGGCATCTTTTTCAAAATTTATTTACTTTGTTTGTGTTTATTTTGTTCCTTTTAAAATTGTTACTGTTTTTCACAGTCCCTTTGTATTTTGTGTTCTGAGCTCCTCACTGACACTTCCATGACAAAGTTTCAGGACAAATTCTGCTTCAGAGCTGTCAGATGCCTGCAAGGGCCAGGCTGAAATCAGCAGAGGTACTCTGCACACACACATCTCTGCAATATAGCCCTTTATTTCACAATGTCCATCTCACCTGTACCAAGGGAAACATCAGGTATTTCTTGGTACCTCATGTTAAAGTCATCAGCTCTTAAATTCATTAAATGTTAAATTCATCAGATCACAACAGATGGGCTCAAAATACTAGAGACACTGGGCCAGTTAGCAGATTAAAGGTGTCCATGTTGGATACATCTGTGCTATACTGATGCTGCTTTTAAACAGAAAAAAATGGGAAATAATTCAGAATACCTTTACTTCTCTTAGCCGGAACCTAGGGGCATAGGTCTCATCTTCCAATTATTTTCAGTTTTCTCTTTTTTTGCAACACAGGCCATGATCCAGCAGAACACCTTGGAACATGCTTTATTTTAAGATTCTGGATAATTGCTGTGAAATTGGACTTTGGGACATATGAGTGTCCTTCTGAATCAAGACCAAAGTCTTTTACTCCCAAACATATACACAGAATCCAGCATCAGAAGTTGGTGAATTCAGTTAATAAGGAGGAATTTCATCTTTCAAAGTGTTTGTGACATTTCATGCAAAGTCCTGCACTGCCAGTGACTTGACCACGTATTTTGCAGCTGTTCATGGAGAACCTCCATGCCCGAGGGACAGATCTCGGCTGGGACAGACCAGATCCAGATCATGTCCAGAAGGGTTCAACACACAAAACTGCCTCCTTCCCTTGCCATGGAGCCTGGAGAGGTCTGCTCCAAGACACATTTATGAACTCTCCATCTTCGGGCAGTGACCAACTCTAGTGCTGATGACAGAAAAATAAATAAATAGATGTGATGTCCCTGTGATGAAGAAAGTCTTCTTGGTGGCACAGAACATATCTCAGATACAACACTGTGCTTCCCCCATCCCAGCTGAGGGCATGGACGCACTTGGAACAGGAAATGCTGCTGATGGTCCTGTCAGTGGGAGTTGCTGTGCTCCTCTCATGGGTGGCTGCACTTCAGCAGAGCATGAAAACACCTCTCTCATCACGCAGCTCAACATGCTTCACTGGGTGTTCTGAGATCCGCAGCTCTCGAGTGGCAGGAACAATTACTCCAGTTATCTGCCCTGTGGCCCTGACTACCCCAAAATGAGCCACACACTCCCCATGACATCGAGTGCCAGAGGGTGGCACAAACAGGGTGTCACAGGGTGCCTTGGGAGGAAGGTCGGGGTGAGTGGTGTGATCATCAAATCAAAGAGCAAGACAACCATAAGCAGACATACATACATAATATGTACAGTGGCCATGGGTGCATTTGCACCATGAAGGAAAACATCACATTTTAGACTGCAGAAAATGATTGAACTCCAGGATTTTTTAGAGCCAGATGTCTCTAACTTGCCAGCAGAAAGAGCAGGAAATGTCCAAATGTGGGCTGAATGATGTAGTGCACATGTCAGCTGGGGTATTCTTCCCTTCTCAATTTCAGACACAAAATGCAGGAGCAGTCTTTTATTTTCACTACATGCTGTGGACAGAAAATTATCTCAGTAGTGTTTGGTTTGGTTTGTACCTTTTCTCTCACTCTCTTCAGCTTTTCCAATAGATTCACTAGTACTAAAACACGGAGCTAAGTTACAGCCATGAATTCAGTCAGCAGAAATTCCCAAGGCTCTCTGTAGGAATGACGCAGGCTTTTGGAACAGACTGAGAGAAGGACGTGGAAGGAAAGCTCTGAACCCACTCAAATGCTCTCCACGTGGTCTTCAGGCCGTGGTCTGTGGTTTTTCACAACTGTGTGGAGTACTGCTAAGATATCTCCAAAAAGTGCCTAAGAAAGTTAAACCTGTTACCATTAAGCTGAAATTCACCACTGAGGAGGTTGAACTTCTGTAAGAAAACTACTGGGGGGTGCACAAGTCGTTAGAAGAAGTAGTTGTTAAAGCTGTTGAAAACCATTGCTCTGGTTACAAAATCAGACTGCCAGTGAGTCTGCACAGCAACTGGATTCAAAATATTTACTGCCAAAATTCAAGGTATGTGGTGACGTGAGCACAGAAACTTCCCTGGGATGCTACACGCTGGTAAAAATCAGCTGGCCCAGATGGAGTATTAGAGGACTCCCCAGTATTCCAGCTGCAGGCACCTACAAACACTACATTAGGCTGTATTAATTACTGGCTTACACTGGAGGCAAAGAAGGAACTTGGGAAAGACAGGGAGATGAGGATAATCATCATCAATAATAGCAGCAGCAGCAGCAGCTGTTTTTTCCCTTGCTCATGTTCCTGCTCCCTAAAAGTAAGACTCTGGCTAGAATTGGGCTTTGGAACTATTACTACTGAACTATTAGCAAGACTACCAAAAGAAAAGTGTGTTCCTGCCACTCCTGTAACAAGGACTGGGCTGCTTGCAATCCAAATCATTGAAAAATAAAGAGAGAGATGGATGTTGGTGCTGCCGACTCCTCTGGTGCTGTCGGGGTGGAGAGTGCAGAACTTCCCAGCAGTGTGTGGGGCTGGAGAAGGGGCAATTTCAGAACATGCACATCACTGGGGTTGTGTGTCAGCCTTGGTCACAGAACATGTCCCCTCGGAGGTGCTACAAGATCGTGGCTCCAGCAGCATCTGCACTCCTGGGGTCCTTCAGGCCAATGATGAAACTGTTGGTTCTCCTGGCCCCATGAACCAGGGACACCACTGGGACTTTATCCACTTGATGGCCCCTGGCCACAAGAAATTCAATATCTTCTTCAGGAAACTCACCTGCAGGGATTTGAAAAGAGGAGTTGGTAACTGAACCAACCAGTGTTGCCTTTGATGCAAAAGTCTGCCTAACGCTGCTGGGCTCTGCAGTGGGGGGAAGCTGCCTGCAGCCCCTGCAGAAGGTTCCAGCTGGGCAAGCCGAGGGCCAGGGGCCACTGCTTTGTGCTGTGGGGTATGGGAGGATCTACAACATCATTTAAAGATGTGGAAGATTCTTCTCTTTGGAAGAAGGGGAAGATATGTGGTTGACACCAATTGTAGCTATTCTTCCTAGAGAACATGAGGCAGCGCCCATTCTTAGTTACAAATAAGAGTATCAACAATTATTAGTCAAAATAAGATGCAAGACTGCTCAAAATAAACAACAGTGAAGCAAGCTGCCAAATTATAAACTTTGTGCTAACTGTCCCAACTTCTCCTGCATATATTTCTTAATCTTCCAGACCTCTACCTCAGGTTGCTGCTCTTCTGCTTTTATTTGGTTCATTTGATGGCTTGTAATTTATGTATGAATAGAAGTGCCTAAGGCCCTGGAGCTGGGGGTACAGCTGGACAAATGGAGCAGGGACACAGAAACCCCACTGGTGTTTAAGCTTTATATGTTGTGTCTTAACATGTATCTTGTTGATGACAAATGTCCAAACTCACAAATTAGGACCTTGTGAAGTTTTAGATTTAATTCCATTTTAGTTTCCAAGGCTGCAGGGCACACTGCAGGACAGATCCTTTTTAGATTTTCCTCTGAAATGGGAAAGCCCAGAAACTTTGGCTATTTGGTGTGGAATGAGGACCAAATTTCACTTATGGTTCGCTCTGGTGAAGTTTGGGGCGGTGTGAAGAACACTAAATAGACCAAGACTTACAGTAACCAGGGCAAAAGCTGACAGTACAGACTTCTGAGTGCCAGCATTGATGCTGTGTTTTCAGCACTGTCAAGCTACAGGCCTTGCCATAAGCCCCGCCTTCTTCCCAGCCGCTGGAATTAAGGGACATGGACTGAAAAGTGAAGGAATATAATTTATGGCAGTGGGAATAAAGTGCAGCAAGCTTTGAGCATGTGTCTGGGTGAAGTTGAGGCTGCAGTCTTGTTGATTTGGATATCCTCAATGGCATCTGATCTCCAGAAGGATTTAAGGACAGGACAAGACCACTACCAGAAGGTGTGCTGGGACAGAGGGAGGGCTGGGGAGAAGCACCTGAAAGAGCTTGGAGAGGTGGTCCTGGAGGGGTCAGGGAGCATTTCCACAACAAGAGGGAAAGGACATGGCTCAGCAAAATTCTGATTTTTTCTTCCCCAAAACCCTTCACACCCCTGGGGACCTTAGAACATGGTGACCTGTGGCACTTCCATTGCAGTGTGCCAGGAAAATCCTGCTCTTTTCCTAAACTTGCTGGATTTGTAGGCTGCACCCCACCCAGTGTCCATACTCACTGTCAACCTGCAAGGTGTTGGACTGAAGCTGGGGGTGAAGTCGACCAAGTGACAAACTTTCACTCAGATTCTTGTTAAATGTTAAAACATTTACCAAAACCTGCAAGAGAATAAATTACCCTTGATAATAAAAAAAGTGATGAGAAGAAGGAGAAGGATAAGCCAACTTCCTGAGCATCCCTTGAACTGGTGGCTCCAACATCTGCACATGCAGCAGGCAAAGGAGAGTTTGAACCATTTACTAAGCTGCATGAACTACTGCAGTGGTGTGCAAGGACCTTGGAATATGGCCTGTATGTTGTTGGTTGTAAAGTAGGACATTTTCAAGATAGCATGGGCTTTTTGTCACATAGTTCCTGCTAAACTAGCAGAGTTGTCTGTCTGGAACATGATGCAAGCTCTAAATAAATGTTTGTTACAGCCAAAAGCTCAGCACGTGACTTCTCCAAACAAAGCACTAGGAAGCAGTTCTTGGCTTAGGTTTTGCTCTGAATAATACTTTCCAAAAGGTAAGGAAACTGGGAGCCCTTCTCGTGCTTTTCTTTTTAGCAATCCATTACTGCTGTACATGCCATCAAGCCATTGGCAAGTACTTCTCGTCATTAAAAATCACAGATTAAGAGGAACTGCCCAATTTATATGCAGTGTTTAGCAGGCAGAATTCAGTTGGCAATGCCCTAAAAGGAGCTTTTCATACAGAAAAGGGCTGAAGGGCTGCCAGTTTCCTGCAATTCTCTGAATAACAAAATGCTCCTTTTTTTCTTAATCATCCTTAAGATGAGTTTTGAACAGGTATTAGAATGACAAAAACCATTATACATTTTGCCAAAATGCTTCTCCTCCACAATTATGACTGGTGTCACCAGGAAAGGTGCAAGAAAAGTAAACTGGTAGCCCTTAGAGATTTGAAAAAATCAAGTGTAGAACTGGTGACAACAAAGATTGAACCAGTAACCAGTGGCCACCAGTTTTGACCCAGCCTAGGACAATTTGGAAGAGAAAGGGGGGGACCCTACTCAGCTTTGAGCTGAGCAGCTGCTCTCGAGGACATGGCACTGACCTGGACAATGCTGCTCAGGGCTCTGTCCCCGTTGTTGGCTCCCAGACACAGGTAGGTCCCACACATCCCCTCGGAGGGCCTCACAATGGTGGGCAGCAGGAAGGACCGTGGCCGCTTCCGAGGCTGAAGGAGGTTTTGCTGCAGTTGAAGAAAAGTCACACCAAAAAATATCAACAAGCCAACTCTCCACAGAAGGAACACAGAGCCTGTCACCCTCTTCCACAGAACCACCCCAGCAAAGTGGGGTGGTTTTACAATACATAAGGCAGCACTGAAGCCACCAGCGCAGGTCTCTATTTGTGGGAAGAGATGGGATGGAGTTGAGTTAGAGGCTGTGGGACAAAGAAGCACATGGCAGCACGAAGGAGCACACGGCAGCACAGAGAGGCTTGTCTCTGCCGGAGCCTGGGGGGAGGAGGTGTCACACGGCAGAGCCCTACGGAGAGGAGCTGCTGGAAGCTGACAGACGGGTGAACAGCGCGTGATCACCCCACAGAAGGACATTCAGAAAGTGTGTTGCTGATGTGGCAGCATGCGATAGGTCAGGTAGTGAGTATTGCCATGTAAGGAAATACTGTGCCTTGAAGAAGTGTATAAAACCAGCTCGTTTCTTTGAATAAACGATTCAGATTCCCTGCCGGTCTGGGTCCGTGTCCCAGTCGCTACGAATGGGGCCCTGCATCAGGGACTGGAGCTGCAGGTGAGCCCCAGAGGACATGAGGGCTGGACAGTCCTCATCGGACCCGGCAAAGTCCGTGTCTCAATCACCGACATCTATTCATTTCTTTCCAAGACCTGGAGACATTTTTCCTGCTACCTGTTACTTTTCAACCTGCAGAGCAACAATTCATAAAGAGAGTCCTTAATACAAGTCCACACTCTTAAAGTGCATCTGGGCTGCAGGGAAAGTAGGTAACAGTGTTGTTTGATAGTTCTGTACTGTAATAATAACTGATGGACATGGAGCCCTCTGTTTTCTCACTTTCAGCGGCTCATATAATGAAAAATAGCAACTTTCTACAGGCTGTTGTCTCTGTTATTAATAAGGCATTAAATAGCTTCCCTGTTGTGAAGATAAGAATAAAATTGGGAAGAAAAAAAAGGTAAATAAAGAATTTGTCATGTCATTCATTACCGGCCTGGGAATGGAGTGGTTCATTGTTTTATTTTGCCAGGAGAAGTCCAACATCTGGCTGTTCAGGAGGATTCCAGAGGGTGTTATTATTCCACTGCCAAAGGGACGATTCAAAGAACTGAAAAGAAACACAAAGAAATCCCATAAAAATCATCCCAGAGAATTTTGTACACCTTAAGGCTTTCAGAGTTCCAACTTTCTGTCTTACCTTGTCTCGACAGAGATTCTTTGGTGGTTCTCTAGGGCTGGTGAGATTGAGAGACAGTTTCCATGCACTTAGCAGCAGGAGCCACATAGGCCACAGCAGCTCTGTGCCTCTCCATGTTTGAGGATTCCCTTTGCTGTGATGGATCTGCCCCCATCAGTCCTAAATTTGCCATCACCTCTCCCCCAGGGAGCAGATACAGGCCACTCCAGCCACGTTTCATTGTGAGGGGGCTCCAAGATTGCACAGGGCAGAGCAGCAGCGGCCCACACGTCTCAACCCCATCTCTCCCGTTCCTCTGCTGCAGGAGTGACTGGGACAGAGCAGCCCAGCTGCTCCAGGTCCGATCCCATCCTGTCCTGCTGAACCTACTCCCTCCTCCCTGCTCCCACCCCAAGTTCACTGTGGAGGGAAGAGGCCAATCCTTTACCTCACCACGGCAACGATGAAGTCATCGGGGCCCATGACGAGGACCTGGCTGGCGGAGGTCCCGCTCTCCAGGGGGAAGTGAGGCACGCGGAGATCAGACGAGAAGGACTGGGAGTCATTGATCAGCTGGCGAAGGGAATTGGCTTCTGATTTACTTCAGCAAGGAGGGAGGAAGAGAGGAAAGCAGGTCGTGAGCCTGGGGAGCTGGACATGTCCTGGTGTGTCTACACAGCTACAGCCAGGTGTCCCTGAGGGGCTTCATGAGGACAGGGAGCTGTTTTGGTTCACCCCAAGGAAGGAAGGGGTGACAAAGTGGCTCAGTCTGCACAGAGAGGCACTCAGTCTGCCATGGACCTCCAAAGGCTCTGTCTACCCCTGTTTGCCCTCACCAGGAGTAAACCCACCCCCAATGGCCAAGGTGAAAACCCCAGCTGAACACCAGTCTTCAGCAAAAGGACAAGTCAGGCCCAGCCCAGCCACCAGCTGTGGCTAAACCTGGCTCTGAGGTGGGAGGCTGGGCTGAAACACCAGGCCTGGCCTCTTCTGCACATCTGGGTGTTCTGCAAGTCCCCAAGCCCCATAATGGAGCACGGAGAGGCAGAAATGGCATGTGTGGCCATGCCCACAGGGATGGCTGTTTGTCTGGCCCACTCAAAGGGAATGTTTAGAGGTGTGGCAAAGTGGGCAGAACCCTCAAGCTCAAGCTGGATCCAGGAAACCTCTGACTGAGGACATCCTGTGACCCATTCCCTGAGCCCTGTGGTATCAGCTGTGATCCTTGTAAAAGAATGAGCCCTGGGATGACACTCAGGGTCTGACCTTTCCTTCATAAAACAGAGGGAGAAAAAGCTCAGGGCAGAGCAAACCCAGGAATGATATCCAACCCACACATCCTGCAACTGTCACCGTGCCTGTCCTCCTCAGACATACCTCACCATGCCTTCTGCTGTGTGAGTGACAGACACATCACCAGATGGGTCTCCCAGGTTGCTCGCCAGACTCAGGGCTATTTTTAATGTCTAAAGAAAGAAAGGAAAGAAAGGAGAAGAGGAAGAGAGGAAGAGCAGAGGAGAGGAGGAGGAGAAGGAGAGGAAAAGAGAGGAGAGGAAAGGAGAGGGGAGGGAGGGGAAAGGAAAAACATTTGTATCGCCCTGGAAATACAACTTCCGATACTCCAAACTGGAAGAGGTATCTGGTGTCCTGGTGTGTTGGCTAAAGCTTATGAAGAAAAATGACCCAAAGTCTGGGTTCTGGGAATACCTCAGTGCAAAGAGCTGCCACATGTGGGTATGAGAACCAAAGAGCCTCAGTCTGGCATGGCAAACTGTGGTGGGGGAGCCAAGTGAATCCAGCAGCATTTGTACAATCACAGAATCACAGAATGGTTGGAGTTGCAAAGGACCTTAAAGCTCATCACATTCCACTCCCTTGCCATGGGCAAGGACACCTTCCCATGTTGCTCCAACCTGGTCTTGAACACTTCCAGAGATGTGGCAGCCACAGCTTCTCTGGGCAACCTCTGCCAGCAGCTCACCATTCTCACAGGGAAGAATTTCTTCCCTGTATCCCATCTAACCCTGCCCTCTGGCAGCGGGAAGCCACAAGTGCAACATGCCTGGCAGGAGCTGATGCCCAGCTCAGTCATTCAGCTTCATCACCAGCTGGCAGACAGGTCTCCAGGATGCCATTTACTTTCTATTTCCATTCCTGAGTGGTCACCACAACAGCAGAGATCAGACTGAATCCCAATGGGACAGTGGGTGCTGGGCTCACTGCTGCCTCTGGATCCCAGCTCTGCTGGCCCAGCACCAGTGCTGAGCAGAAATGAGCTGTTCTGCTCCCCAGCTGCTGCCCAGCTCCTGGCTGTTAAACCATCCAAAGGGTTTAAACAGAAAGCATCAGTCCCAGCACACATCAGGGAATGATGGTGCAAAAGGAGGAAAGGATCTGGTTTCTCAAACATGCAGAATCCTGCCTAAGCCAGTCCACTGAAAATGGGAAGATGCAATTTCAAAGGACAGGGTTTATCCAGCCCTCGGATTACAGCACAGCCAGGGCAGAGCCACAGGGAGGGAGAGAGCTGCTCCTCAGCCAAGCCAGCCTGTGCCGAGCAGAAACACACTCAACATTCAGCTTGCAGGTTGTGCCATGGTCATTCAGGATTCAGAACAGTCCACTCCCCTGCAGGCAGCCAGTGAGATGGGACTGCTGGTCTGGAACATGCCACACAGCAACAGCTTCTCCTTGGTTATTGACTGTGTGGAGAGTAGAACATGACAAACCTCTGGAGAAGGCGACATTTCCATGGAACAGTGTCCTGACCACCACACTGTGTGGTGGGGGGACAAGGGCTTGGTGGCCAGGGAAGAGCTCCATGGAAACACACAGAGCACGTCCACCCCAGAGGTTAAGGACATCTTGGTCCTGACTGTCCTAGGGCTGGATACCTGATGCTGGCCTAGCACTGAGCCTCAGCCACATGTTCATCTGTGGGACTCAGGCAATCAGGGTTACACATCTCCTGAAGTGAGTGCCTTGGAGCTGGAGGTTTCTGCTCCAGGGTAACCAACAGGTGAAACTCTTGGCAGAGCAAATAGATTCACCCAAAGCTTCCTGAAGAGAGCTCAAAAATAACTCAGGTGAGTCAACCTCCTGTGCCTCTGCACAGTGTGTAACACCTCCAGTTGCTGCATTTTTGCTGAGACACTTCCAAGCACCCGTTGTCCTGTCTGCTACAAGGATGTGGTGAAATTCTCAATTAAAATTCCCAGCTTGTAAAGCCCAGCTGTAGATCTGTAAATTCCCAACTCATACACTCCATCTGTGGATCTGTGGAGCATCTAAGAGCATAACTCTCCTTACAGAGCAGGAGACAGAGCACTTGCTCAACATCCTGGAAAGCTGCAATGTTTTGGTAGGACAGGCCTAAATATTGGAAAAATTCTGGACCAGAGAGATCAGGAGGTGGGCAAAAATGTAAACTTTTTTTCAAATGTGAAGTATTGGGTCAGTTTTCCTTGTCATCACCATGTAGAGGCTTTTGCTTGCAGCACACCTTGCAGTGCCCTCGGGTGCTCTGCAATGGCCAGGGTCATTTGAGCTAATAGGTGGAGGAACTTGATGGGACCACCCTCAGGTGCTGTGGGGTCATTCTGCACAGATGATCATATACAAGAAATGGACAAAAGCCATAGTTTGTTCTGAAAAAGCTCTTCCTAAGCAGGAAAAATCCTTCTGCTCAGCCTCTGAGACAGCAGCACTGCTCAGATTTATACCTTAGCAGGTATAAAAAAATCTATTTGCTCATTCTCCTCTGGGAATAACCTACAAATATTTTTGTACAACCACAAAATAAATAAATCATTCTCTAGCAGCACAAGCAATTCAGCCAAATGTTGAACCTCCTCTTACCTCTGCCATCCAGTGCAAGATATTCCCTCTGGATCCTTGACTTGTGATGTTAAAGCCCTCGAGGATGTTCAGTGCTGTGATCAGTGCAGGACCCGCATGTGGAGGTGGGGGGGTGAAAACAAGGTGACCTGTGGAGGGAAGAGGAGAGGAATGAAGCTGCTTTTGTCAGATACCATCCAGTGAGAACACTCACTGACAGTCGTGTCCTTGAGGACAGGGAAACCCTTTCAGATTCAAGGGGAAATAATAGAAAGCAACATGATTTGAGAAGGGTTTCCCAGAACATCCCTGTTGCATCTTTCTGTTTCTTCATGAAGGATGAAGGAAGCCCAAACAGGGATGCTTTTTTACCTCTGAAATTCAGTTCTTATTGGTTGGCTGTTGGTTTCTAGACTGCAGTATGGAAGAATGGAGATAGAATCACAGAAAACCAGAATGGTTTAGGTTGGAAGGGACCTTAGAGGTCATCTAGTCTCACCCCCTGCCTTCCACTATCCCAGGTTGCTCCAAGCCCCATCCAACCTGCCCTTGGACACTTCCAGGGATGGGGCAGCCATGGCTTCTTTGGGCAGCCTGTGCCAGGGCCTCCCCACCCTCACAGGGAGAAACTGCTTCCCAACATCCAATCTAAATCTCATCTCTTTTAGTTTAAAATCTCTTGTCCTGTCACTATCTGCCCATATTAAAAGTCACTTCCCCTCCTTTTTATAAACCCCTTTTACATACTGGAAGGCCACCTAAAAAATGGGTTTGCAACATTACAGGTATAAGGAGGGTAAATACAGGGATTGCTAGAAACTAATGACATTTTAGAAATTTCTTGCATAAAGTTAGCTTTTCTCCCTTTGGGAACTGTCTTCAGCTGTAGGTCCAGCTTCTACTGAGACGCTGCATCAAGATATGAACATGTCGCATCTTTAGACTTTCAAGGGAAAAAACATTTCAAACTGCTGAAAATCTTCTGAGCCACCCATGATACATCAGTGTCAGCAAGAAATAGCAGGAAACTCCCTGGCAGGCCTTTCTTGCAGACATCTCAGCACAGCTTTGACTTCAACTCTTGTTCAGTGCTGTTGTCACCCCTTGCGAGGTGAAGAGAACTTTCCCCTGGAGCTGCACGGCAATGGGTGAGGGTGTACCTCGATAGATTGTGTGCACGGGATCCTCCACAGTTACACTGTAATTGCTGAAATCTTCCTCCACCAAGACTCCTCCGTAGTTGTGGACCTGCATGAGAGCAAAGCAGTGCACACTGAGCAGGCTGGGCCAAGGCTCTCTGTGCTCCTCGTGCTGGCCCAGGAGAACACACCCCTCACTGTCAAACACACTCCATTGAGATTCCTGGGCCAAGTGCCAGGTTCCTTAGGATACCCTGGAAGTCTGTGCTTTCACAGCCCTGGTGACCTGGCTCACTGTTCAGCATTGCAGGAGGGCTCTGCACTCACCTCCAAAAGCTCACCCACCCCAGGGGTGCTCCCAGGACATTCTGTCTGCCCAGGAAGGTGGGGATTGATCCTGCCCTGCAGGCTTTCCTGCCCTGGCTGGCAAGCATGAGTGTGTTAAGGGGTATTGAATACTGCCAGGATTATGGATCCAGGAGACAAGGAGCCCAGGCATAGCAGGTGGCCATCACTAGAAATTTCAATTAAAAAATCACTGTTCCCACCCTATTTGAAATTATTTCAGCTGACAATGGGTCTGCTGTAGCCTTGGTCTTCCTGTAAGACTCCTGTCAGAGGTACAATTTACCAGGGTTGGTAATTTTCATGAACACAGGAAAGATGGGCGAGTCCCTCCACTGCAGGTCTTCTGTGGTTGAGTCATGATGGAGATGAGGGAGGACCATCAGAGGGTGGTGGGGCACTGAACAGGCTTCCCAGGGAATGGGCACAGCCCCACGGCTGCCAGAGCTCCAGGAGTGTTTGGACAATGGCCTCAGGGAGGTGGTGGGACTGTTGGGATGTCTGCATGCTCTGATCTCTAACTCAGCCAGCTTCCTTGGCAGGAAAACTCCTTCTCTGGCAAAACTGAATGAATCACTGGAGCAGGACAGCTAATGGAGGGCATGCTGTGGGGCCAGAATGTCAAACAACCCCAAAGCTGCTAAAGATGTCTCTCCTACTTGGGATCCCTGTTTCCTTCCCAGAGAAAAGGCTGGTTGAACCCAAGGGCTGTGCTGAGCCAGGACCTGGCTCCCCAGACCCAGCCAGTGGAAAATGGGGCAGGAGGAGCAGAGAAAGGGGAGAAGCCCCAGTCAGCCACACACTGCAGAAAACATCTCAAATTCCCCAGAGAGCACTATTTTGCACCTGTGCCTGGAAGCAAAGAGTGGCTGTTATGGAGCTGTTTTGATTTCTCCAGATAGATGCCCTCTCTGTGCTGGAACAATAAACACTGTGTGAAGCCAGCACTTTGCTCTGCAACCAAAGCTGGAATTGTGCACTGGATCCCAGAGCTTGTCAGGGTCTTTGATGTGGCAACCCTGGGCCTTGCTCCTCCATACGGAATTTGTGCTTCCTTGTGGCAGCCGCCGGGTCAGGGGAAGAGGGTGACAAAGCAGGGTTTAGCTGTGGACATGCTCACAAGCTTGGGACTTTTCCTACTCCTCATCCTTCACGTCTGCTATAGTTCAGGTGAACTGTAGATTTCCAAACACAGAGCCCATAGATGTCTGAGGCTTGAGTGGAATGAACACATTCCAGATTCTTGATGAGCTATTGAAGGAGCACCATTTGAACCATGGTGGCTCAATAAAATAGTGCCCTGACTACCCCGAATGCAGCCACACAGATATAAAAGTTGTTATGGTTTGTTGGGGGCTTTTTTTACCAGAGTTATTTTGTCTGTTGATGATGTTTTTTCCAGAGCACCTCTAACAGGAGTTAAACTAGGGCAACCCCAAGTGGGACCATGCCTGTCTAATCCTTTGCTCACAAGACTCGCAGGTTTCTTTTCTTAAACCATCTTCCTGGAGTCTGTATCCTACAGTCTCATTAACCACAGAGAAACAACTTGTTTCTCAACAGCCTCTCGTGCTGGGGGAAAAGGCTTTGTCACCCAAATGAACAGAGCCCAGAGGGGGCTTCAAACTGATTTTTGTTTTCCTTCCAGACTGTCCTGGTTATAGAGGAAATGGAGGTTTCACTTCTGTAGACTGTGGGAATGGCCTATGTGTCACTTACACCACTGCAGGGACAGGAAAAGGAAAAGGAGGCATCTGTCTCCATCATTGTGCTGGCACCTGGCTTATCTCCCGTTTGTCACCTTAAGCAGGTGGCAGCCCCAGCCTGACAGATGACAGGGGCAGTCCTGGCTCACCTCAGAGATCATCTCCTGGGTCAAGTTTCCGCTGTAGAAGGCTGACACCCCTTCTGCCCCCAGCAGCTGCAGCACAGCCGCAAGGTCCAGGCGCCGGACAAACATTCCAGGCAGCAGGGGCTGCCCATCTGGCAGGAAGAGCTCGCGGAATCGGTCAGAGTAGTTCAGGTCCTTCAGCTCACTCAGGGCTTTGGCTGCAGGTGAGAAGGGGAAGAACATCCAGAAAAAGCAGGGGTCAGGAAGGCGCAAAGGACCTGGAGTCACCGTGCACTTGATGGGGACGTTGGAGGCCTGCTGCTGCCTTTGGCCTGCTGCTGCCTCTGGCCCTATTGCAAAACTAGAGGGGAGCTGGATCATGGGTCCTTTGTTTGTTTGCCAAACAAACCCAAAGAAACCGCAGCACCCTTCCCTACCTGGCCCTGGGCACTGCCCAGTGTGGCTGCTCTGCCCTGGCTCTGCCAAGCCATGGCAAAGCCAGTTTGGCTGCCACCACGCTGTCCCTTGGCAGACTGTGGCTCCCACACTGCTCAGTTCCCAACACCTTCCTTCCATCTCCAGGTCCACAAAGCCCTGATTTCCCATGACTAACCACCTATATCCCCAGCTCCTTGCACAGTGAACTGCCCTGTGCTGGGCAGCTGCCCATCAGGTACTCACCCAGGTCATGTGTGACATTAAAGCCGTTCTGGGCGACACTGGCCGTGAGGCCAAGCAGCTCGGACCATGGGACTCTGCCAAAGGAGAGAGGACAAGGAGAAACAGGTCTTGGAGGGGTGCAGCGGGGCAGGGTGGTGGGGAGCAAGCACAGGGCTCAGCTCTGCAGTCAGGGGCTCCTGGAAGACCAGGCTGTGGGGCCAGCAGTGGCCAAAAGGAGCACTGAGCTTTCAGTGCTCGTTTCTCCTTAACAGGATCATCTCAGTGCTCCAGGATGTGCCCCAGAGAGGAATGGCAGTGCATGGATGGGGGAAGGGGCATCTCAGGAGCAAAATCTCAAGCCAGGCTCTGGTCCTGAGCAGGTCATTCAGATCCCTCCCTATCCCAACAGAGCACCAAAGACAGGCTCACCTCTTAGAATCCAGCTAAAGAGAGAATGAAAATGCACAGACATGAGAGGCAATGTGCTGCACCTCTAACAGAACATTTATTGTACATCTTCTTAGCCAAAATTTCACTTTGCAGAAAACATGACCAAGCTGAATTATTTCTTTTGTACATGAAATACCAAAAAATAAACATCTCTTTCAACACAAGCCTCCAAGTACCCCTTAGCTAATGGTGGCTGAGAACGTAGTCTGATGGCAAGGGTTCTTGGGCTTCCAGCTTCCCCACAGGGACCCCAGGGCACAGTCTGTGCCTCATGTCTTACCTGCCATGTAACTGGTGTGCCTGGTGCATTCCTTGGATCATGCCTGGCACCCCCACAAGCAGACCTGGCTGTAAAATAGGAAGGACAAAAAGGAAGAGAGTAGTCTCCTTTCTATGAGGACATGGGACATGGTCCCCAGTTGCAAGTCAAGGAGGTGCAAGTCATGTTTACTTTGGAATTATCTGCATAATTAGGAGAGGGGAAGAGGTCTGTGGCAACACACTTACTAAGGAATAAAAGGTTTTGAAAGGAGAGAGGCAAATTCAATCTTGTTCTCAACCCAGTTTGATCAGGAGAAATAACTCAGCAGAATGACCTGGGATTACACTCCTTCCTGGGGCTCTGTTTCCCAGCACGCTGCTGCCACAGGGACATGCCTCTTTCCTCCCCAAAGCTCTGCAGGAATTTTGGGGGCTGATAAAGAAGTGTTTTCCCTAGATTCCCCATGTCTGTAGGGCCCAAGATCTCCCATGATGAGAGACCTCCTGTTCCTTCGCTGGGCATCTGCCCCTCAGCCTGAAAAGCTGGAGGGAGGAGAGCTGGAGACAACAGCCCTGGAGGCAACGGCTGTGGGATACTGGTTCTCACCTTGGTGTCCTGCTGCAGGTCCCCTTCCAGTGGGATGCCCAGGGGAGCCACCTCACGGAAGTCGATCACCCAGCTCCTGTTCTTGCGGATGTCGTGGACCAGCATCACCCCGCCCCTGCAGCGAGACAGGGTCAGGGCACGGCCCCGGCTGCTCCTGCAACAGCCGCTGCCGGAGAGCTTGGGTGGCACTGGGGCCGGGGCCGGTCCAGTGTGACAAGGGTCACTGTGGCAGGTCACCAGCCCCAGTAGGGCCCTGGGGTGGCTGCAGGAGCAGGGAATGCCGCTGTCCTTCCCTAGGGCACACACCAGGACGGCCAAGGCAGGGTCGGTGTGAGACACAGGCAGCCCTGTGCTGAGCCTGGTGAGGCTGGAGGAGTCCCTGCCTGCCTGGTCAGGGAGCCACTGGCTCTGTTCCACTGCCAAGTTGGACCACCTGGGATTTTCTTTCTAATCTGAGCAGTTTTGCAACAAAAGAGGGTATTTGCTTACAGCAGCAATGGGTGGTGCAGCTGGAGCAGTGATCAGGTGGCTGTGGTTTAGGCAACACTCCTGAGCCTTCCTGCAGAGCCAGGAGCACCAGGCTCACGTGGATGCCACCCTGGGTATGAGGGCTGGGAGAAGGCCACTCCTCCCTGGCAGCTGCGTGGAGCTGGGCTCGGACTTCAGCCTCAGGAGCAGAGCTTGTGGAAGGCAGGACTCAGGCTCTGAAAGCACTGGGACTGAGCCTGGGGTGTTTGTAGCTCCTGGCACACTCATAGCAGGGCTCACCAACCCTCTTGAGCCTGGGGCTTGGATGTTCCCAGCAGCCACTACAGCAGAAACAAATTTCCCTGCCTGGGGATCTCTGTCCTGTGCTGACAGCACGGTGCACAGGAAGGGTCACTGTGGCAGACGTGGACACGTCCGTTGCCTGATGTCAGAGCCCTGGCACCACACCCTGGGCCTGGCACTGCCATGGAGGCATTTCTCAGCTGCAGAGGGACTTTTTACAAGGGCAGATAGTGACAGAACAAGGGGGAATGGCTTTACACTGATGGAGGGCAGGTTTACATGAGTTATTTGGAAGAAATATTCCTCTGTCTGAGGGGGAGGTGGTGGGGGCATCAGGCACTGGTGCACACTGCCCCATCCCTGGAAGTGTCCAAGGCCAGGCTGGACAGGGCTTGGAGCAATCTGGGATAGTGGAAGGTGTCCCTGTCCACGGAAGGGAGTGGAACTGGATGGGTTTTAAGGTCTCTCCAACCCAAACCAGTCTGGGATCCTGTGAAACCACTCACTTGAGGACACCTGAAGACAAGAGCAGGGGGTGAGTGCCCCACACTTACCCTCCCAGCCCCGAGGTGTGGGGGTTGACGATGCCGGCGCAGAGGGCCGAGGCGATGGCCGCGTCCACCGAGGAGCCGTGCCTGGCCAGCACGTCGGTGCCCAGCGCGGTGCAGCGCGCGGCGTCCGTCACCACGGCACCGCGGTGGAACAGCTGCCGGACAGGAGAGGGTTGTGCTGGGCTGTGGTGCTGGTGCTGCCCAGATCTGCACCCACCAATGTGGGACCTGAAGCCTGGGGCCAGCGCCGAGGCCGTGGCTAATCCAACAAATGCCAGTGGGAACCATACGTCCCTTGGCACATCCCCGCTCCAGGGCGGCTGCAGGTAGCCACGGCCACCAGTTCAGACAGCTTTCCACACTCTATGTGCCAAGCTGGGGGCCACGTCTCCCTCTGCCCCCCACAAGCCCAGAGCTGTCCCTGTGCTGCACAGGCAGTCACTAGGAATAGGGATACAGCTGCAAAGAATGCATCACACCCCCAGGACCACCGCTTGTTCTCATCCTTGTGCCAGTGCTGTGCTAATGCAGTCACACAATGTTTTAAAGAGTTGATTTCTTCCCTATGGCACAAATTGCAGCATCTCAACTTGAGCCAGGCTGGCCTGGGGACATGCAAAGACAGAAGGGCCATGGCAGCACACGGAGATGGTGATGGTCACTCCTGGCTGACCGTGACCCTGGCAGAGGTTCTGCAGGAGGATCCAACCCTGTGGCCATGCTGCCTTGGCTCTGCAATGTAGCACTGGGCCGTGGGACAGATTAGCAGGGGGTTCACCTCTATTTTCAGCTATTTCCCTGCTTGGTCTTGGATGAATCTTCCAGAGGTGAATCTGGGCATGTATGCCCATAATCCATAAAACTCTGTCCAAGTGGACAAGATGCCTACTGTTTAACTAAGGATTATTTTCTGAAAGCACTCTCATCTGGCTCAAACCATAGCTGGAGTCACAGCAGTGGGGCTGTCTGTTCCCCCCCAGCAGCACCCCAAAACCTGCCTGGCACAGCCCCCGCCATGGGGCAAGTACTGAGAGTCCGGCTCGGCTCTCCAAGCGCAACCTCCAGGCACAGGAAAAGGTTTTCAAGCCAATTTGGGGTGCAACTGGGGGAGACTGAGCACCCAGCACCTTGCTGATGCCAGCCATGGCTCCCCAGTACTTCCCTTGCTGAACTGCTGACCAGGAGGAAAGTTAGGGAGCTCTCCCATCTTTGGAGCCAAAGCCCAACCACAAAGCCACTGCTTTGTCTTACCTGAGGGTCCCCAAAATAGATCTGCATGACGAGGGCCACAGTGACCCCTGTGGCAAAGGTCAGGCAGGCAGTGATGATGACAGTCAGCCCGTCCTGCCGGCAGCTGCAGTCTCCGGAGAAGGGGTCCTTGCTGGTCTCCTGCAGCGGGGACACGTCCTGGCTTCCCATCTCTGAGGAGGACGAGGGCAGGCGCTGCAGGCGCGCGGACTTCAGGAAGGAGTCTGGGTCTTTGTGGGAAGCAGGGAGGAAACAAGTGTGAGTTATTGAGCAACTCGGGGCTCTTATTGCAGTGTTTACCCAGCACTAACATTACACTGAGCCCCTTCCAGCATGGCTATCACCTTCCCTATTGATCCCAGCTCTCAGGAGCCTTTCTGGCTCAGATACTGCTTTGGGTCATTTTACTGATCCCTTCCTTTAGCTCTAGTTATTCCAAACTGACTTCCCTGGAGATTAAGACAGACAAAAAACCCTGAATTTTACTCCATTTCAGTCCATTCATCAGTCTTCAGTGATAGGCCCACTCCTATGCTCCATTAGGAGGGGTTCTTAACACAGCAAACAGGTCTCTGAAATGCAGCGGGACTGAAGAAGAGGAAATCAAGATATAAAAAAAAATGAAGCAGCTTTACTTGGAGCTGTGATTCAGCTAAAGCACCTGAGCAAAACAGAGGTAAAGCAAAACATTTGGCCTGGGCACAGAAGATACCTCTAGGGAAGCGAGGGCAGAGAGGAGCAAACCTGCAAACCGGACGCCTCGGAACATCCACTTGCTCCGCTGCAGGAAGGACTCTGCTTTAATTCCTTGCTTCCTCTGGCAGATGAGGCCCACTGGGAAATGCAGCCACACACTGGACACCCGGCTCCAAGATGGCAAAGCAGTGGGGCAGGGGTTTGCGGGGCCTCAGCAGGATGAAAAAGTCTCTTTTTTGCTCTGAAAGACGCCTTGAATCTCTGCGAGTGTCAGCTGCTGCCCTTGTGCTGAGAGGACACCGGCTGAGGATGCCCTGCCCGCCCCGGTCGCTGCCAGGCACATGGAGCTATTGGGGCAGCTGTGAGGTTGTGCCTATCTCTGCTGGGCGCTGAAGGGGACCAAGTAGCTCAGGGCATCATCCAGGGCTCCTGGAAGAATTTTTTCAGGGGCTGCAGTGCTCTGTGCATCCATAGTGGGAAAAAGAGGAGCACCAAGTGTAAAAGACAAGATGAGAAGCTTGTCCCTCCATACAGGAGATGCTTCCTGGGTTTGGAAAGGGAGAGGGGAGTCAGCAGGAAAGCCGAAATCCCCCATCAACTGCCTGTCTGTCTGCTCTGGCAGGTGGTGTTGCCTTGGGCACTACCAGCCAAGTCCTTGCCATGGCATTAACATGACCTGGCTGCAGCTCTCCTGAGGCCAGGCAGGGAGGGAGTTTGAATTTCAGTGGTGCTGCAAGCAGGAGTAAACTCCCACAGCCAGGGAATCCCCTCAGGGTGAATTTAATCTCATTTGTGCTGTGGTGGTTTAGGAGTGGGACCGGGAAAGGCTCAGCTTTTCCAGACTGAGCCTCTGAGCATACACTGAACCCCTCATGGGCTTTTCTGGTCTAAGTGAGCTGGACTGAGCGGGAGGACTGGCTGGTGGCCTCGGTGGGGGCCACAGCTGGCCCGGCAGGGGCTGCCATTGGGGTGGGATGTCACATACAGCCCCTGGCACACCCGAGTGAGGCCCCAGCCCCACCTGCAGGGAAACAGCGAGGAGTGAGCTGGACTCCTCTGCCCAATCCCTCCAGGACACCAGCCCTCCGCTATGGTGACAGGCCAGCCCAGCACGAGAGGACATGAATACCTAGGAAGCAACTGCGGAAGAGGGCAGACCACGGCCCTCCCACCACGAAGTACCCCCATTCTCTGCCACAGAGGCCCTATTTTCAGTCTCTGTGACCACTGGCATTGCATAGGGACAGCAGAGCTGTGGTTTGGGGATGGGAGCAGCTGGAAGGGGTCACTTGGGAGCAGTGGGAGCCAGAAGCAGCCTGCACAGCCAATGCACAGCTGCCCATCCCACCACCAATGTGCATGCTTTGAAAGAGAAGCCACCAAATCCCACTTGGCTTCTGTGGGGCCGTGAAGGAGACGTGGCTTCACAGAGGAGCCAATGTTTGGAGAACCAGGGCCACGTCAGCTCTGGAGCTGCTGCAGAGGAGACAGCAGAGACTGGAGCTGCTGGGGGCTCTGCAGGTGCTCCTGCAACAAGTGTCAGGAGAGCAGAAGCTTCTCCAGCCACCTCACCTGCAGGCATTGGCACAGCCAAAACTGCATCAGATTCTGGGTGTGTGACGAGAGGCCTCGTGCTTCCAGGAGAGCTGTTTCCACACTCCTGCAGGCAGCGGCTTCACCTCGATGGCCAGGAGAGCACAGGGTAGGAACGGGCAATGGGAGCTTCACCTGTGGGCACGGTGGGACAGGGCAGAGGGCAAGAGGCGCCTGGGGCTGTGCAAACATGGGCCTGGGGGCTGACAGGCACCCAGACTGGGAAGCAGCCCCAGGGGGGAAAGGCAACACCGCCTGAAGAAACATGACATGGGGGAGAAACAACATTTCTCTCAACTATGGAGGAGGAAGCAATCAGTTAAAAATAGGCAGAGGATTTTCTTATGGATCAAATGATCACCTGACTTTATTCCAGCTGAACATCGAAGGGATGGAGCATCCCAGACCGAGGGATGTGCAAGGAGCACCCCAGGGTGGGGGGATGCTCAAGGAGCACCCCAGATGGAGAGATGCTCATGGAGCATCCAAGGAGGCCATGCACAAGTGGTCCAGGCTGGAAGGCCAAGCTGGCTGTGGGACAGCACATTCCAGGCTGCCCTGGGAGGCTCTGTGCCGAACCCCTGGATCTCTGGCTGCCTTCCGTCCCTCAGGGTGAACGCGGGGCCGGGGCACAGGGACGGCGGGAGCCCGGGGAGCCCCGCTCCGGGCGGGGGGCCGAGGGCCGGGGGGTGCCGGGGGCCGCGGGCGGGCTCTGCCGCCGCCCCTCACCCGTGTCCTGCTCGCCCAGGAACGCGTCCTCCTCCTTGCGGGCGCGGAGGCCGCTCTCGGCCGCGCCGCTCGGCTCCTCCTCGGGCAGCCGCGGGAAGCTGGTGATGCTCATGTA
>VZTE01000267.1:335863-351571 GCA_013397775.1 Eulacestoma nigropectus
AGAGTTGCTGGGTGGGAGAGGGGACAGCCCTTCGCCTGCGAGGAGCTGCCACGTGCCTACAGCTCCTCTTCACCAGCTCCCCTCGCAGGGGTCTGGCTGGACACTCGCCCAGTGGCGAGAAACCAGGGCTCAGTGAGGGGCAGCAGCCACCCCAGAGAGGCTGGAGGTGGCTCCTGCTGGGCTCCTGGGAACACCCGGACCCTGCTGAGGCTGGGCTTCTCCAGCACAGAAAACTCTGGGACCAGCCACGGGGTGGCAGCTCGGGCTGGCTGACTCCCGGTGTGGATTTTTTTGTTTTCTTTTCTTTTTCTTTTTTTGTTTGTTTGTTTGTTTGTTTGGGGTTTTTTGTTTGTTTGTTTTGTTTTTCTTTCATTTTTTTCTCTTTTCTTATATTTTTATTAAAAGACAAACCTTCTGGGGCCCCCCTGTCCAGCTCATGGGCATGACAAATGTTCTGTGCTTTCCCTGGCTTGCCTCTGCCCTGGCATAGCATCCAGCAGCATTTCCAACTCTATTCCTGCATTTTGCTGGCTTCTGATCCCACAGCTTGGCCTTTGGAGGGGCTGCAGGCAGGACACCTGCTTCCAATGAAAGGTCAGGAACCTCTGTGGCTCCCCAGAGGAGGCAGTGCCCCTGCAGATTTCATCCAAGCAGCACGGGGACATGGGTAGGATGTCCCCAAGTCGGGCAGGCTCTTGGCAGAACAGGTCACTGGTCTTCTGAGTCAGTGGGAACAAACTCTGTGCCCTGGGCAGGGTCTGGCCAGGCTGCCAGAGGGCACAGCCACTGCTTTTATGTCACGGTTGAAACAGGATTTTTTTGGCTTTTTATCTGTTGTTTGCAGTGATGCCCTGCAGGAGAATGGCAGCTGAAGATTAATTTGTGTCACTGCTCATTTCCGTTCTTCATCTGTGTTGCTGCAAGTGCAGCCTGTGTGCTCTATGCTGTCCCCTCAGCACCTCTGATCAGGGTCTGGTCCTCACCCTCAAGTTCCCACATCTCCATGGGCAGTGATGGAGCTCCTGGGAATGCTTAAGCAGAGCAGTCCTGCTCTGGCTGCCCACTCAGGGTTGGAGAAGAACACTCTCTCTCAGAAGTGTGCCTGGTGTCTCCCTCCCCCACCTTCCTCCTCCTCTGCAGGCTGAATTCAGCCCCCGGTGTCGTGGGACTCCACAAAACAAAGATAAATCTTCCCTGGAATGATGTCTGGAGGGGCATCACCCTCCCAAGGGGGTTCCCACAGGACCAGGAGCTCCTCTTGGTGCCTGCAGGACTGTGACGAGGCTCAGGGTTGCTGATGGGAAGGAAACGTGAGCAAGACTTGCTGGCCTGGAGAGGTGTCCCAGGGCCAGTGTATGTCCTGCCTTGGGTGAAGGGTAGGAGATCCCCATCCCTGTTTCTCCAGGCTCTGCATCCCTGCTTGGGAACGGGGCAGTTCCCCAGCTATTCTCTGCTCCAGGCCACTTTTTAGAGGCCCTTTGAGAGGCTGCTTGACCCTTCTGGCTACTATTCCCTTTGCGTGGCCACAGGGACCATTGACAGAGGCCACCCGTGGTGCAGCCTGTGGACCCTCTCTGGCCTCTCCACGGAACCCCAGGGGCCTCTGGTCCTCCAGCAGCCCCACGCCTGCCAGCAGGAGCCTGCCCCGCCGCATCCAGAGCTGCTCCAGGGAGCTCGGGGTGAACCACGGCCCGCGGGCAGCGTCACCCGCAGGTGCCCCTGGCTCCGCAGGGCGCGGCATCCCTGTGTCACCCGGCCGGGATGTGCAGCTTTGCCCATGGGCTCGCAGCCCCCGGTGCCGTCCGGCGCTGCGCATCCCCCCGCGGGACGGGGGCACGTGTGGGCCGCTCCTTTCGTCTATATAAGGCCGTCCCGCCGCCCCGGCCCCGCGGCCCCGGCCCCGCCGCATTCTTCTGCCTTGTATGGGCCGGGCCGGGCCGGGCCGGGGCGGGACCCTGGGCGCGCCCGTCCCGCGGAGCCGCGTCCCGCAGAGCCGCTCCGCAGCTCCCGCAGCTCCCGCAGCCTCCGCAGCTCCCGAAGCCCCCGCAGCTCCCGCAGCTCCCGAAGCCCCCGCAGCTCCCGCAGCTCCCCGCTCCGGGACAGGTGAGGCGGCGCCGCCGAGACCCGCCCCGGGACGCGAACGAGCGGCCGTGGGGGGAGAAGGGTGGCCCCGGGCGGGATGGAGCGGGAGGGATGGAGCCGAGGGGAGCAGGGGGAACAGCCCCGACCGTCCCGGGAGAGCAGGGGGAGCTGGCCCGGCTGCCTCGGGGAGCAGAGGAAGGCAGCCCCGCCGTCCCTCCACCTCTGCGGTGCTGGAGCTGGTGCCGGGGTCAGCGCTGGGGACGGGGCTAGGTGGCAGGCGGGTCCCCGGTGTGCCCTGCTGGGCATCCTGTACCCGGGCAGCCTCTTGCCAGGCCCTGCAAGAATGTCCCAGCAAGGGCCGGTGAGGACTGGTCCTGAGCCAAGCTGTGGGAACTGTCTGCAGTACCTTGGAGCTGGGACATCCTGGCTTCCCCGGGATGGCAGAGCTGCAGGAGCAGATCCCGCTGCCCGTGGCTTCACCCACCTCCTGATCTCTCAGACTGTTCCAGTCTGGAACATTTGCTTTTGCTCCAAGTCCTTTTGCTGATGACCAGGGCCAAGATGCATGCATGATTCTCCAGATATCTCCCCAGTGACCTGGGAGCAACTTCAGGCAATAAACTTCTGTAGGGCAGAAAAGCTTTATTTAGCTCATTTCCTTCAGCCTTAAGCACAGAGGGATGCTATGTTTTGTTTAGTCTTTCCCATGAAAACTTGAGGTCCTCTTGGCTTCCCTCCCAGCATGCCCTTTTGGTACAAAATGTTTCGACTGTGATAAAAGACCGGGAAGCTCTAAAACATGGATGTGTAGGAGAAGGCGGCGGCCAGAGCTGAATTCTTTGGAGTGGAACATCCACAAGTGTCAACAACCACGGCTGCTGACCAAAGATGGTTGGGTTCCTTCAGTCGCTGGAATTTTTTTCCTCTCTCCCTGGCAGGCTCTGTGCGGTTGTAGGAGGAGTTTGCGGTCACCTCCCCCCTCTGAGGCGCTGCGGCCACATTCCCCCACCGAGGTGAGCCCCTTAATTCCCCTGGGAAAATAGCAAACCCTGGCCAGGGCACGTTATGCTGATTGCCCGAGGCCATGAAGACCTTGTGCCTGTGGTCCATGTCCCAGCCTCCCTGGGCATCGGAAGGTGCTGGGTGCTTTGCACACCGAGGGTGTCTGTGCCAGGGCTTCTCGTGGAAGGCTGCCGAACTTGTGCTTTGGAAGGGTTTGCGTGTGTCACATGGTGAGGTCCTTGTCTCCTAAACTTGGTGGGAAGCAACTAGTCCAGAAACCATCTGTTTAACTTGCAGCTGAGCCCCACAGCTGTGCGTGGGCCTGGCCAGGTCCCCAGTGTCTGGTGGAAGATGGAGGAGGGCTGGGATGAACTTTGTCTCCCCGGGGTCACTGCACACTTTGCTCTGGCTCCCTGATGCTGCCCTGCTCCTTCCTCCCTGGCATCAGTGCTGGTGGCTGTCGCTGGACTGGAGACACAGCCCAGGGCTCGGCTTCTGCTTTCCTCTCACCTCCCAGGCTCCCTTCCCACATCTCTAATAAGGCCATAAAAGGAGCAGAAGGACAGCTGCCTCCATTCCTGCAGTGTCGAGTGGGCTGAGGACTCCTCCCGCAGCTCCCGGTGCCTCTGGCTGGCAGTGGGGCTCCCCTGGCACCAGAAACCCTTGTTGGTGAAGCTGAGCAATGCCACATCCCACAGGCATCCTGAGCAGGGCTGTGCTGGAGGAAAGGGATGGTTTAACAACAAATGAAGCAGGGAAGATGAGCTGCTCCCTCACCCCGTGTACACTCTGGAGCAGCCCTGGGGCTGGGAGAGGAGCCTGCAGATGGCAAAGCTTTACGGGTGGAACGGTGCCCAAGCTGCTGCACCGCCCTGCAGCCTCCTGTGCCAGTGGGATGCTGCAAGGCACCCCCTCACCCCACTGGCCCTCGTGCCACCCTGGAGGAGGGGTGGGACCTGCTGCCTGTGCGGGGCTGCCGGGTGGCCGCGTGTGGTGGGGTACAAGTGTGGTGGGGTACAAGTGTGGTGGGGTACAAGCCAGCCAGTGAACGTGGCTGCTTCGTGGCTCGCTGGTACTCGCCACTCATTTTGGGAAGCAACACTGGGCAGAGGTTTAATCATTAGTCCTCATGAGGAGCTAATGTTTGCCCTGCAGGAGTGTCTCTTGGGACAGCCCAGGCTGTTGGAACCACTCATTCTCTCCCTGACCCAAAGCATCCAGCGGAGGCACATCGTGCCCCTCGCTGCCAGGACCTGGTGGAGGAGCTGCTGGAGCAGATGTCCCTGCCCAGCTGTGCCAGGGATGGCAGGGAAGCCCCACTGCAGTGTCCTCAGCACTTCCAGAGGTGGCTCCTCCTGGAGCAGCTTTTGAGGAGCCACCCTTGGTAGTGTATCCTGGGAGATCACAGCTGCTGGATACGTGTGAACATGGGGGATAGGCTGCTGCCTCTGCCAGAGGAGCTGCCCTGTCCTCTGCCTGCCACTCCTCTTTCGTGCCACCCAGCCTGTCACAGCCCCCTCAGCCCAGCAGTGAGCTCCCGCTGGGATAGTGAGCTGGAGCAGCACAGGAGGAGCTGCAGGGGAGGGTGGAAGCAGGCAGGAGGGAGAAGGATGGGGCTGGGGCTGCCCTGGCAGCACTGCCATGTCCCTTTGGCTTGGCCCACCCTCCCCAGCACAGCCAGGAAGCAGCACCAGGATGGAGTTGCTTGCTGGTTTTTACCAAGGAGGAAACACATGGCAGTTTGTATTTCTGATAACTGTGGGTCCTTTCCTCTTTCAAACTAAACTGTTTACTAATTTATGAACTCTTTAGGTCAGCCCCATGGTCCCTTGGGTCTGGCTCTCAGGTGGGGGAGGCACGAGCCTGGTGGGAGATCATTTTGCCTCCACTGCAGGAGGCTGGGAGATTGTGTTGGCAGGACCAGTGGCAGAAGGACAATGGAACGAGGGCAGCTGGTGACGGGGTGAGTTGGGGACCAGATCAGTGTGTGGCTGTCTGGTGTCACCCAGCACCAACCTCTGTGGCTCTGCTGCCCGGGATCCACAGTTCCTGGGCTGGAGCAGTGCCGGGATGGGCCTTTCAGCAGGGGGCCAGGAGTAGGACCAGTGTCCGTGGGTCTCCCTCTTGCTGAGGAGGAAGCTGGAGGTTTTGTGGCTGCACCATTTGTCTGAGCCGAGTCCATCCCAGCATGCATCATGTCCAGGCATTCCCTGCAATGCTCTGGTAATCGGGTTTTTGGGAATCCCAGAAAGCATGGCTTCAAGGACCAGGGCAGCGTGGCCGTCAAGCCCTTTTGCAGAGCAGGGACTGCTCCAGCTGAATCAGGTCTTGCTGCAGATCCCTGCACAGAATCCATGAACAGGAACCTTTCCCCACACTGACCCAAAAATCTCTTCCCAAGTCCCAGGCAGCCCAAGGTGGCTGTCAAACAGCAGAGACGGAATGACTGAGCTGGACCTTGGGACTGAGCACCTTTCCAGGGCACGTTTTGGATCAAATTGCAGGTCCATGTGGTGCGAAAATCGTACGTAATCCTGCTAAGGAGCACTGTCTCTGTGGAGAGGGTGCCAAGCCGTGCTGCTGCTGGTCACAGTCAGGGCAGGGTAAATATTTGGATAGTATTGATTCATGTGGTGAGAGCAAAACTCCTGCTTATTTCTGTAGTCCTCTGCTAATAATTCTGCTAATAATTTGATGTGTTTTGAAAGCGGACCCCAGTGCCATGGGCCAGCAGCAGAGCTTTTATTGCTGGCTCTGACTCGGCCTGGTGGAGTTGTGGTGTTGAACGGAGCTTCCCACGGTGGGATGTCACCGGCACACACTGCCTGGGGTGTCACTGGTGCTCGGTGGTGCCTGGCAGGGCACGCAGGGAGGGGCTAGCCTGCTGCAAAGAGCTCTCTGGTGCTGGAGGAAGCAGCAGGCAGAGATGGACTGGGGGAATGAGATCTCCTGCTTACCCAGTGTGGGCACAGCTGGGCTCCCCAGTCCTGCTGCTCCCCTTGGCTGTCTGGTGACAAACATCTCTTTCCTGGTGGGCACTGGGAAAAGATGGAGGGTTCGGGGGATGTGGGGGGATTTGGTGGCTGCTGTCAGGTGCTGGGGTCAGCACAAAGGAGGGGGCTGAGGGAGGTGTGGATTCCATCCTGGAATGGGGGGCATATGGGGCTTGAGGGAGGACTCCTGGGGACATGGGGCATGTCCCCTGCAGATGAAGGGCCCTGCCTGGGCTCGGTGGGTGCTACCACAGTGGGATGGGAGCATTCTCAGGGTGTGGAAAGAGTGCCCCGCCCCCTCTGAGCTTGGCTGGTCACCATGGTGTGTTGGGCTGCGATTTGGCACTGCCTGATGCCCCTGGAATGTCCTTCCAGCACAGCCCAGCTACGGGAACTTGGAGACCACAGCAGGCTGAGACCCCTGCCCCAGTCCCTGCCTCTGCTACCCCTTGAGAGAGTGATAGCAGGAAGGGAAGGAGAGACCTGGAGAGTGGGTCTGGTGTGGGGAGGGCGGGGGAGAGGGCTCTTGGTAGGCTGTTTGCTCTGCTCTGGTCCATGCCAGCAGCAGAGGATGTTCCCCAAGTCCCTGTGGTCCCCCTGGGGTCAGCACTAAGGACCCAGCTGGGAAGCAGATCCCAGAGCAGATCCCAGAGCAGCCCACTCAGGGTGTCCAGTCCAGCAGGGACAGTCCTGACCTGCAGCTACTGGGGTGTGTCTCCATGAGATAGGATGTGGCTCCTGAATTGCTCCGTCCCAGGGCACTGATGAGGAGCCCAGGTCCTGCTGCCCACCAGGCACCAGGCACACAGAGCACGGGACTGGCACTCTGCTCTTCCACCATGGAATCCCTTCATGACCCATTTGCCATTGCCCCTGCAGCTGCTCCCCAAGCCAGACGCTGGCCTGGAGAAGGCCGAGGGCTGTGTGTGAGGGAGGAATGGCTGCAGCACATGAGGCCTCGGAGCAATCTCCCTTCCCTGGGCTGACCTCGGGCCAGCCTGTCCTACAAGCCAAGCTGGGCTTTGCTGCCATCCTGCTGGGCTAAGCCTGGCAGGATTCCCCTGGGAGAAAGCTGAGCATCCTCCTCTCAGGCAGTGTGGTGGTCGCTGGGCATGCTGAGCTCCCATGGAGCAGGGTGTCCCAAACCCTGGCTGCATCCTCCAATCTGGCAGCGTGGGGATACCACCAGCCCCCTGCTTGGAGACTGAGGGGGCCTGGATGCCATCCTGGGGTGGGAGTGGGCTCTCTGCTCCAGCCCTGTTCCTGCTGGGGGCCCCACTTCTGGCTGGGCACAGGAACCCCCACCTTGGAAGGACCAAGTTTTCCTGCTGTCGTCCTGCCTCGGTGGTGCTTGGGGTTGCATGGTCCCTGTGCCATTCCCCATGGGACACACACTGCCCCAGCCGTGTCCCCAAAGGTGGGGCTCTCCCACTGCTGCCACCCTTCTCCTGACATTCGTTACCTGTAACAACAGCACCATCCTCAGAGCCCTGCGGCCCTGGGGCTGCTTGGCTCCTCTCCTGGCTCTGCAGCCCCCCGAGGTCAATGGTCCCCTCTCTCCTCTGCCTCGGGGCCCTTCCCATGGGCTCCCTGGGCAGGGTGGGGGTCACCTGCACAGGGAGGGCAGCGGCAAGAGGTCTTTGACCCACCGGGAGGTGGGATGGACAGACGGATGGACAGACAGATGGACGGAGGGGCATGGGAAGCAGTGGTATGTGAGGAATGTGCCCGGAGCAGATCACCCCTTCCCGCTGGGTGCTGGGGCTGCTTCTGCGCCTCGACATGGAGGGTGCGAGGGTGAGCCACCAACCTGGCAGCTGGACTGGGCCTGGGAGAGCCTGCCAGAGCAAAGGGAGGCTGGAGGAGCACGGCCACAGTGCCCGAAGTGCCGAGACACCCATCCCCGTGGCCCCAGGACTGGCACCCAGCTGGGTGCTGGGCTGAGCGTCTCTCCCTGTGCCCAGACATGCAGAGAGGACAGGCAGCGAGTGGGTTTGGGGGCTGCCTGCAGCCCCTGGGGGACGGTCCTGGGGAAGGGGAGCCGGTGAGCACTGCCTGCTCTGTGACTGCCCACGGAACTCGTCAGAGCTCAAGTCCTGCCTGTCCCCATGTCTGAGCCTGTGACCGCCTCATCTCCCTGTGTTGCCGAAGTGTGTGACAGCCAGGGAAACTGAGGCACGGGACTGGAGGTGCCAGGGGCAGCGTGTCCCTGCCCTGGCCCCCTGGCTCGGCCTGTCCCCAACCCTCCTGATGCTCCTGCCCCCAGGTACCCCCCCAGCCACCAAGATGTCCAGCAAACGTGCCAAAGCCAAGACCACCAAGAAGCGCCCTCAGCGCGCCACTTCCAATGTATTTGCCATGTTTGATCAGTCGCAGATCCAGGAATTCAAGGAGGCCTTCAACATGATCGACCAGAACCGTGATGGCTTCATCGACAAGGAGGATCTGCACGACATGCTGGCTTCCCTCGGTGAGGACACCCTGCCCTCGTGCCCTCGCAAGTCCCTCTGCCCCTGGCACCACCTCAGGAGCAGGGAGAGCTGCAGGGTGACCTCGTGCCTACAGCCAGCGCTAGACACTGGCTGAGCTGGGATGCCTCAAAGCCTGGGGGAGGATTTCTCTGCTCCACCAGCTGAGCACAGAAGGGGTGTTTGTGAGGCAACTGAGGGCAGCAGCTCTGTGTGCTGCTCACAGGCGCACTCACCAGAAGGGAAGAGACCCTCGAGGCTGGAGGAGCTCTGCCCTGGGAGTAGCCACCAGCTGCAGCCATGGACTGTTTGGTCTCACCCCAGAGTGTCACTGGGGCTGTCCCCTGTGGAACAAAGCCCTCCCATTGCTCTCAGCTGGGGTGACAAAGGCTGGTCCCCATGCTGGTGTGATACCTGGACTGGTTGAGACTTGCAGGTCTGTACCCACTCCCTGCCCCAAGCCATTCTCCTTTGCTGCAGACCATGGCTCCCTCCTCCCACTCCCAGCGGTACCTCCACTGCGCTTTGGGAGGTCTGTTAATGATTGACCTGGCAGCCAAACCTGTTCTGGAGGTCCTGCCCGACCGTGGGAGGGACCTCCCTCCTCCCGGTGAGCCGGAGCTCTGGGAGCAGAGAGGGGCCGGCGCTGGGGGCACGGACCTGAGCAGAGCAGCTAAATCATCCCTGGTGCACCCGTGGTGGGAGCTGTGCTGGGGACATCAGCAGCGCGAGGCTTGCGTGAGGACATTGCTGCCCCTCTCCTCGGAGCTGCCAGGGGAACAGGAAAACCCATGGGTTTCATTCCAGTAACCCCCACATTAATTACTGCACCTCCCCCAAGGCAGAGCTTGTTCACAGGTGTAGATGAAAGCATTGGGAGAGGTGCTGAGGGGAAAGCACTGGGCACTGCAGAAACTCCCTTCCCATGTTCATGGGGTGGGTGAACAAGAACCAGCAAATCAATTTGCAATGGAAAAAAGCCCTTCCAGCTGTTTGCATGGGCTGATCCCAGGGATGGGAGCTGGGGGAGCAGGGCCCAGCATCCACCCCCTGCCTGTGTCCTGCAGGGAAGAACCCCACTGATGAGTACCTGGAGGGGATGATGAGCGAGGCACCAGGGCCCATCAACTTCACCATGTTCCTCACCATGTTTGGGGAGAAGCTGAACGGCACCGACCCCGAGGACGTGATCCGCAACGCCTTCGCCTGCTTTGACGAGGAGGCGTCAGGTACAGCACAGCCCCTCCGCCGTGCAGCCAGTCCGAGGGCTGGCCAAACCCTCGGGAACAGTCCCCGAGCAGCTCCAGAGCGGGGTGTCTTTGGCAGAGGTGGGGAAGGGGCCGTGCTCAGCCCTTCTGCTGCCCCCTGCCAACGCTGTCCCCTGCCCTCCTTGCAGGCTTCATCCACGAGGATCACCTGCGTGAGCTGCTGACCACCATGGGGGACAGGTTCACCGACGAGGAGGTGGATGAGATGTACCGGGAGGCGCCCATCGACAAAAAGGGCAACTTCAATTACGTGGAGTTCACCCGCATCCTGAAGCACGGGGCCAAGGACAAGGACGATTAGAGCCCGGGGCCACTCACCCCTTCTTCCTCATCCTGTACACACCCCCACCCCTTGTCCCCCCTTGCTGCCCCACAGCAGATTCCTCCCACAGGAAACACCTGCCAGGACCATCACCCTGCATCAGGACACGCTTGGAGGGGACACACTCCCGTCAGTGTGTGGCCATCCAGCCCTTCCCTCTCATCACCTCTCCCACCCACAGGCTCACCCACTGGGCCCCCCAGCCTGGCTGTGACACCCCCTCCCCCAAGCAGCCATTGACCCCCTCAAACGCACCATGCCACCAGTCCTGGAGTTGGAGTGAGCATCCCCCGCTGGCCTGCTGGGATTTGGGCTGGCTGGAGCCTGAGTGAGCCCCGTTCAGGGCCATAGCACAGAGTCTTCTTCTCCCACACTCCCCCTTCAGGAAGGAACCCCCACTTTGTTCCTCCTCCCTGGCTGTTTTATGGCTTTAGAGCCTGAGATCTGAGGGATTCAGGAAGCTGAAGGGGTCTATAAAGCCTGACAGGTGTGACAGACGTGTGCTGTGTGTGGCTGCCTCGTGACCAGTGCCATGCTGTGCCCAGGGGTTTGAGAAGGTGGGTTTAGGCACTGCAACCTCCTCACCTTGCTGCCCTTGTCAGCCAGGACCCCTTCCAGTGGGGCAGCCTGTTTTTGAAGCCAGTGGGGCAGCCTGTTTTTGAAGCCAAATTGCTCTCAAACGATGTCAGCTTGAGCATCATTTTCTGCCTTAGCTGGTGGGCTGAAGGTTGTTCTGCTCGGCCCCCATGTCGGGATGGGCTGAGACACTTGGCAAGGTGCTGACTACACTCCCCACGTCAGCTGATCCAGCGTCCCAGGGGCTTGGCCGCCCTTCTGTGTCACCCTGGGTGGGTGGGGGGGCAAGAGACAAAGAGGGTAAGAAACGGGGAGGGTGTTTGTCCCCTTGGTTTGGTTATTTGTCACCACCCTGAGAAGGGTGTGGGAGCATGGGGCGCTCCCACCTTGTGAAGCTGTGGTCGTAAAATGCTGCTTGAAGCCAGCCCATCTCCCTGCCCTGGAGGGAGGGATGAGATTCTAGCAATTCTTTATTTAAAATGGGAGAACAAACCTACAAAACCTGGTGAGGGCATAGTGCATGGCAGAGATGCTCCCAGTGCTGGGAAAGCTTGGATAGGGTCTGTGGGAGCTCTGTGGGCATATGCTGGGATCAGAGGCATCAGAGACTTGCCAGGCCCCAGGTGATGCTCTCTCACCTGGGAGATGATCCATGAATGAAAAGCTTCTCCTTGGTCTCAGTGCTTCTGTTTTGCAGGCACTACCAACACAGGAACTAAATTGTCAGATGTGAAGGGCTGAACCTGTGATCTCCAGGGGGTTCCCCAGAGTCAGGGCTTGTGCTCTTCAACAGCAGCCCCAAACCAGCCCACCTCCAGCCTCACAGGTACCAAGCTTCTTCCCTAATTCCCTGCTGTTCCAGGGAAAACCTACAGTTCTCCCACTTCCAGAGAGAATTCCCAGGCCTGAAGGCTGCTGGAAGGCAGGATGCTTTATAAAACCTCCTTCACTAGGACACCCAGCAAAGTGGACATCCCACAGACGTCACTTTGGGGCAGAGGAGCTGATGCTGGAGCTGTGGACAAATTGTCTCCTGGGGCAGCTGCATCCAGGAGTGATGTTCAGCCCCCCTGACCCCAAGGGATCACCTTGTGTGGCCGACCCAGATCTTTGCAGTACCAGGAGTGGGATGGAGTTACTGCTGGTCCCAGCTGGGAGCTGCCACAGGCTCCAGCCTGGGGCTGTCAGAGGTGCTGCCTCAAGCAGCTCCCAAAACTGCTCCATCTGAGCTGCCCCTTCACTGGCATGGCTGTGGTGGCACCGTGGGACTTTCAACCCTGAGGCAGCAAAGCAGAACAAATTTTTTATTGGACACTGGGTTACATATGGGAAGAGTAAATAAACTTATTCCACTGGCACAGGTTTCCCAGGCTGCCCCACCCCTGGAAGTGTCCAAGGCTACGTTAGACAGGACTTGGAGCAAGCTGCGATAGTGGAAGGTGTCCCTGCCCATGGCAGGGGGAGGAATGAGATGAGCTTTAAGGTCCCCTCAAACCCAAACTGTTCTGGGATTTGATGAATCTATGAAACCCCAAAACTATCTGAACTCATGGGAACCTCATGAAGTTCAACCAAGCCAAGTGCAGGGTCCTGCACCTGGGTCAGGGCAGCACCAGCACAGGCTGGGGGCTGGGTGGGTGGAGAGCAGCCCTGGGAGGACGACTTAGGGGTGCTGGTGGTGACAATTTGGATGTGACCTGGCCATGGGCCCTTGCAGCCCAGAAAGTCAATTGTACTTGGGCTGCATCAGAAGCAGCAGAGGCAGCAGGTAGACCGGACCTGACTCATTTCAAGGGTATTAAATAGCAGCAAAATAAAGACATTCATTTCAGAAGTGTTCACTTGGGGCAGGGGGACACCAAGGTAGGCAAATAACCCCCTTTTGGTCAATCTAGAAGAGCTGCTCCCAGTGCAGAAGTGTGTCCTGAGCTCGGAGGGCCCCTCCTATGTGTCCCTTTGTGCCCGTGGCCCCTGGGGCTGTCCCTGGCCCCGTCCCCTCTGCAGCCTCCCCCCGGGTATTTATCCACAGGGAGGAGATGCCCTGAGCAGTCCAGGCTGGGCAGTCCCAGCTCTCTCAGCCTCTCCTCATGGCAGAGATGCTCCAGTCCCTCCATCACCTTGATGGCCCTGTGCTGGACCCTCTCCAGTCTGTCCCTGTCTCCTGCACTGGGCAGCCCAGCTCTGGGCCTGGTCTGTGACACAGCTCCCAGTGCAGCCCAGGACCCCCTGACCCCGGAGTATTTGCTGTTCTCCAGTGCTTTGAGCTCCATCCTGGTGTCCCCACGGCTCCTCTTGCCGTGTCCAGAGATGTAGGTTAGAGGAACATCAGAGAGGAAAAGGGTACAGCAGTGCCTGCTGAGAGAGGGTCTGTCCTGCCCTACGGCCTCCAGGAAGGAAACAGAGCAGAGCTTCCCCAAGGGAAGGGGAAGGAGGAGATGGAGGGGCCACAGTGCCCAACAGAGGGGCTCCAGTGCGGGAGCCCAGCTCCCAGCACCAGTCCTACTGGGGGAATCCCAGCCTGCAGCAGGTCCAGTGGCCCTGAGCAGGGAGCAGGACCTGCTGCTGGAGCAGTGGCCCCAAGGGCAGGGTGGCAGCAAACAGCCAGCACAGCCAACCACCAATCCAATTTTCCTTGCTAAAAATGCAGATTAAATATCAGAGGGTGGGCAAAGGATGGAGAGAGTCCTGTCTGGGAAGGGTCGGTACCCTGGGAGGCTGTCTGGGGATTCCAGCATCCCCCTGCGGTTCCAAGCACCCCCCCTGGGAGTTCCAGCTTCCCCTGGGTTTCCAGCATTCCCCCTCAGGCTCTTGTTGGCTGATTGTTGTTCAAATTGCTGAATTTTAATAGTATTACCATGTCAATGGGCCTGGGTAGGGCCCAGCCTGGACCAGCTCATAGTGGGAAGGGCAGGGAGATGCACCACAGCCCCTTCCCTGGCCCTTCATCCCAGAGGCTCCTTACTCCCCATCAGCTGGGTGCTCCCTGGCTCCTGTGCCAGGCTGGGCTTGCCCAGGGATTTGGGCTCCTCCCGTGCTTCGCTCAGGCACCCAATGGGATTTTTCCAAAGCTGCTTCCACACTACCAGTCCGGGGAGCAAAGGCGGGTGGAGGAATGTGGGGGCCTCATGGCCCAGCCTTGGGCGGGTGTTTGAGCCCAGGGACCATTTCCCGGTTGTCTCAATTCGGTGGAAGACTAAAACAGCGTTTGCCAAAAGGTGGGAGCAAAAGCAGACTGCTCAGGAGGGCAGTCCTGCTTGGGCACTGTGGCTGACATAGACCCTGGGCAGCGTCCGGGGGGTGTCCGAGGGCGTCTGGGGTGTCACACAGCAGGAACGGGCTGCAGAGGGAGCAGAGCGGGCAGGATGAGCCCACCCTGCCAGCAGATGGCCCTGGTCCGGAGCGGGCAGGAGCCAGCCTGGCGTGAGAGGGCTGGAGGGCCAGGGGGTGCTCCCAGCCCTGGGTGACCCTGCAGAGGGTGGGATGTGCTGCCAAGGCTCCCCACGCCCCACCTGTGCTTCACCAGCCCCGCTGCCTTGGCATTAATGCAGCAAGAGCAGGTTGGGACACAGTTCCACTCAGGTCATGGAAGATTTAGAAGCAACAAAACAAATGCTTTAAGGAATTCTCCTTTTTCTTTTGCTATTTAATCCTTTATTGCACGACACAATCTGCTTTTCCCAGACCAAAAATCAACCATAAAAGAAGGTTTTTTGTAGCTTTTTTCAATACATGAAAGGATTTCCATCTTTTGCCCTGCAAGCAGCAAAAAGGGGAGGGAGGGAGGGAGGGAGGGAGGGGAGATGCAGCACAGCCTGCAGAGGTGGTGGAACCTGGGAGGGGTGAGCTGCCCCTGAGGCAGGTTGACATCAAGCCAGGTCTTCGTGGGGAGAGGTGGAGCAGGACCCAGTGACCTTCGGGTTGCTGTGCCCCAGCAGCACACAGGTCCCTGGGGGATGCACACGGGTGTGCTTGGCTTGGCAAGTATGAACGTGGATGTGCCCGAGACGGGGGATGGACATCCTGAAAAGGACGTTCCCCCCTCCCCAGACAGGGGTCTCTGCGGGCAGGGCTCTGGGCTGGCTGCAGGACAGGGCCATCTTGGCTTCCCCTGGTGGCACCTTCTCCATCACAGGCACTGGGATGTGGCACCACTGCTCAGAGCAGCTCTTCTCTCTTCTTCCCACTGACGAAGACACCGCTCCAGGGGACCCATGATGGACACAGCCCCTTGGGCTCCACTGAGCACCTGGCAGAGGGTGACAGTGCAACCCAGCCCCACATCACAGAAGGGCAGAGAGCTGTGCTGGGGAAATCCCATGCTCGCCACATCCTGGACCAGCAGCACATAAATGGAGCAATTTGGTCTCCAAAACTCCAAAGGTGACCTTGGGCTCTGCTGTGGTGGTGGAGAGGCACAGGGAGAACAGGACTTTCAGAGATCTTGGCCAGCCTGATGGCCACAGCATAGCGAGGGTTCCACCTGGTTCCTTCTCGGTCACCACCATGGCTTGGAAACACCTTCCTCTGTCGTGGGAGCACTGATGTGCTGGGCTTCTGATTTCCCATCTGGTAAGGACCAAAATAAAGCACTGGTGGAACTTCAGGGTGCTCTGAGGTCCCCAGGGTTGTCACTCACAGATGCCCTTGCAGCTCCTGTCCCAAGGCCTGTCCCTGTCCCCTGCCCACAGACACCAGTAACCCCCGGGGCTCAGCTACAAGATTCAGCCAGGGGGAAGGAACTTGTGCAGTGCCCGCTGGGGCACCCTGGCGTGGGTGTCCCTGGGTGGGTTTCCCCAGGTGGGTGTCCCCAAGTGAGCATCCCTGGATGGGTATCCCTGGATGGGTGTCTCCAGTGGGTGTCCCTGGGGGGAATGTGCTCAGACGGGTGCCCCCGGGGTTGGTTGTCCCCATGGGGGTGCCCGTGGCTGGTGTCCCCGGGGGTGCCCCTGTGCGGGTGCAGCTCCGCGGGGGGGGTTCCGAGGGGCCGGGCGGGTGCG
>VZTE01000267.1:360832-393989 GCA_013397775.1 Eulacestoma nigropectus
CACGGGACGGCGGCACCGCGCGCACACGGGGGCCGGGCCCCGCCTGCCGGGAGCCGGGCGAGGGGCCGGGAGGCCACGCCCACCGCGCGCATGAAGCCCCGCCCCCGCCCAGCAGCCTCACGCCCATTCGCCGCAGCGGTACGCGCTGTGCTGTGATTGGCTGACAGGGCCATCACCCCGCCCACGCGCCGTCCCGGAAGTACTTTTATACCCGGCCTGACCGCCTGCATCCATTGGGGCGGCCATTTTGTCTCACCCGCCATCTTATAGCAGGGCGCAGCCATTTTGTTAAACGTCATGCCGCTCTGTGATTGGCTGGCAGCCATCTCGTGACACTACCATCCCCACGTGACCTCAGGCAGCCCCGTCATTGGCTGCCCGCGTCCTTTGGGCTCAGACGGAACAGGTGGCTACAAGGTGTGGAATTATTTTTAAAAGGGGTGTTAAATATCTCTAACAAATACTTCTCAGATTTATAAAAGGGGTGTTTAAATATGTATAACACATTTTTCTATGTGTGTTACACATATTTATATGTATATGCGTAAGTATATAACTCTACCTCTGTATTAGTGTATGTATTTCAATATATGTAGGTGAATTTAAAATATTGTATTAATTATAAGATATAAAAACATATTAAAATTAATTAATCTTTACAGCTTTATAAATTCACTTACATGTTAAAATATATACACATATATATACAAATACATATTATATAAGAACATCAACATTACAAGCAAGCCCAGCCCAGGGCAGCAAGGATTGTGTGACAGCTCTGTGAGCAGCAGCTGGGAAGAGTAAATGATAAAAAAAAAAAAAAAATTAACCACCACAGTTCCTTGGTGTTCCCCCTTTCTCTGCCAGAGATCCCTAAAACTGCATCTTTGCAATCCACCCCCAAACCCGACAGTGCAACCCAACAATGTGTCTCTGCCCCCACGGAATCCTGAGGCTTGGGAAAGGCCTACAAGGTGAGGCCCTGCTGCCAAACCCCAACATGCCCACGGTGCCACCTGCACAGACCTTTCCAATGCCTCCAGGGCCGAGGTCTCCACCCCTGCCCTGGGCACTCCTGACCCCCTTTTCCCTGAAGGGCTTTCCCCTGGTATCCGATGTAAACGTCCCCTGGAGCGACCTGAGGCTGGTTCCCCTTGTCCCCTGGGAGCAGAGCCTGACTCCCACCTCCAGCCCAATCTGAATCCCAGCACAGCCAAACTTTGGGAATTTTATGGCTGGGGGCAGAGACCTCCGAGAGTGGCTTTCATGGACAGCCCCAGACAGCACACAAGGGGCAGCAGGCATCACTCAGGATTTCACTTTTATTTATTTTTTGCCTTCTGGATCACCAACACTCTCACTGAAACCTCTGGGATTCCACCTCCACCCCCATGACAGTAGCACACAATCTCCCAACTTGTTCAAACACATGAAGAGAACAAAAAAAATCCCCAGCGAGATCCCTCAGGATGAGACAAAAACCTTCAGTGAGAGGGTGCCAAAGAATCAGGGGGGTGGCAGCTCTAGCTCCAAGGAGCCAGACCAGAAAGGAGACCTACAAAGGGAAAAAAAATGGGCTAAAAAAGATTTAGCAATCCTTCCTCTACCCAGAGAGCAGGGAGATAAGGAAAAAATAGTCATCTGCTTACACACAGAGTATATATTTTTACACACACTTGGACACACATCTAGATATAGTACATGTAAAAATATATGCTATACATCTGCCCACCCCCGCGGCGGCGTGGGCAGGATCCGTGTGTAGGAATTACTATACAGGTACTACTAAGTGTATATGTGCATATGTACATCCCCTCCTCCTGGACACACTGACCCCACAGCCAGGATGCTCCTGCAGCCCCCCCGGTGCAGCAGCTCCTCTCTCCACCAGCCATCCGAGGAAAATGGTGTCGGAACGGGAAGAGGAGGGAAATCAAAGTGATGTGGCTCGTGCTCTGTGGTCCTTCAGCTCTGCTCCTGTGCCCGGAGTGGGGTCTGGCTCTTGGGATCCCCTGCGCCAGATTTATTGCACATTTTGCTTCTGGGCTGCATTTCAACCCCACATTCCACAGCCCCGGCGTCCTCTCCCTCCAACAAACGGAGGATACGACCCCCTGTGCGCCCGTCCTCCCCCACCCCAACATCCCCACCCCAAGAACACAAAGCCCAGGAAGGCTGCTGGCTGAAGAGGGCAGCAGGAATAACGCACCACAGGTGTTCTCTGCGGGGACAGGGGGGTCCGGACATGGGAACCGAAGCCATGCAAAGGGTGGGAGAACGGGAGCTGGAGAAGGGAAAAATAAAGGATGAGAAGGGCAGAACAGATCTGAGGAGGAAGAACACAGCATGGCAAGTGCTCAAGGCTTCGTGTTTTCTTGTCCTCTTCTTGTAAACAAGCTAATAATTCTTATGAGATAGAACAAGTAAAAAGATCGAAGTTCCAAGTTGAGGGGCTGGAGTTCCCAGGAGTCTGTCCAGTCCATTCAGCAACACCACAGCCGGGGAGAAAACGAGGGGCATTTTTTCTTTTTTTTTAAATTTTTTTTTGTTTGTATTTTTTTGTTTTTTTTTTGTTAAAATCTTCATTACTTAAAGCTGAGAGAGAAAAAAGCCAACTCAGGAGCCCTTTTCAAGGATGGCTCATTGTCTCTAGACTGAATAAATCACACTAGTTTCGAGAGAACCATTTTTTTTTCCATTTAATGACTTATAAAAGCCACGGGCTGGCCATGGCCGGGCTCAGAGGCGGGTCTGGGCCTCGGGGACGTAGATTTCGATGCTGTCAGCGCTCTCGGTGGCCGAGTTCTGCCGCACGGACGCCGCGCGCTTGGCCGCCATCAGCCGCTTCCGCGCCTCCTGCCGCTGCTTGTCCGAGTCGGAGCCTTTGTCCCGGCTCAGCTGCGATTTGGACTTGGCCGGCTTCTTTGGCACTGGAGGGGGTGGTTTCTTCTCTTCCTTTAGGGAGACAGTAAGGAAAAACCCAGACCTGATATAAACGTGCGCAGCTGAGCGCCAGCTTGGCCCCGGCGGGGCCTTGCGGGAGGGACTGGGATCGTGTCGGGGAGAGCAGCTCTGGAGCAAGACACCCCTCAGAATCAGCTGCCCCGGTTTCTACAATGAGCCATTTTGCATTTCATGGAGTCAGAATATCCTCAGTGGGAAGGGACTCACAACAACCATGGAACCATAGAATGGTCTGTGTTGGAAGATCATCCAGTTCCACCCCCTGCCCTGGCAGGGATGCCTTCCACTAGACCCTGTCCAACCTGGCCTTGGCCATTTCCTGGGATGGCGAGTCCACAACCCAGAGGCTGATGATCCACAACCAGGATCATCAAGTCCAACCCCTGCACAGACACACCTGCAGGACACCCTGTCCCTTAGAGCGGTGTCCAAATGCTCCTGGAGCTCTGGCAGCCTTGGGGCCGTGCCCATTCCCTGGGGAGCCTGGGCAGTGCCCCAGCACCCTCTGGGGGAAGAGCCTTTCCCTGATATCCAGCTAACCCTCCCCTCCATGCAGCTTCCATGGTACAGGGCTCTTCTGGAGTGGCCTGGAGTTCACAGACTGACTGGTTCAGCTGTAGCTCAAGAGCACAGCACAGGCAGCACAAAGACACAACTTAATGTGGAACTGCAAAATTTTAATAAGCCACCCTGCCCTGAGCCACAGTCCTCCCTACCCTTACTTGCAGAGCCAGGACACCACCTCTCCTGCATTTTCCAAAGGTTCCAGTTGTTTTTTACATTACTTAGGCACCAGGGATAGTTAAACCCATGCATACAGTGCTGGGAACACTTGAGGCCCCTGCACCACTGCTCACCACTCTGGGCTCTCTCCATCCAACACCTTTTCCCCTTGTACAAAACTGTTACCACTGTTACTCAAGAGGAACAGCCTTGGTGCCTTGCAAGACCATGAGATGACAAGTGCAGGATGGCAAAAGCCCTTGAGAGCATCTGTTTGCACACAACACCAGACCTCAGATACCCCAAATGTGTGCAAGGTGCTCTGCCCACTCCCCTTTCAGTGCCCCTCACTCACCTTTCTCTCTGGTGTCTCTGCCAATTGCCAGCTATTAGCTTTGAGGTGGTACAGCTCATCAAACTTCATGCTGATGTCTTCAATGGACAGCTGGAGGAGATCCCAAAATCCAGCCAAGTCCTGGGCTGTGGGTCTGGGATTGGCATTAGGGTTCTAGAAGGGGAAGCGTTAAAAGCACCCTTTCAGAAAGAACACACCCAGCAGAGCAGTGTGCACAGCACATTCGCCCCTTTTACATCTGCCTGCCAACAAACCCAGTGAGAACCCACAGGAGACACCAGCCCTGAACATGGACACACAAAGCCATCATTTACAGCCCAAATAATTTCTGCCCAGCTCAGGAAGCAGGTCCTGACTGCACTTCTCCTACAGCAGGGTAATCCTGAGCGAGACACTCAGTGCTGGCACTAACCCCACAGCAGGATCCTCCAACAGCAGGTGCCCAGCATGGCAATCAGAGCCACAACACTGGTTTCTTACACAGAGACCCTGATTTCAGGGTGGGAAATAAGGGAAATGGACACGCAGCTCTGATGCCTGCATGTGCAGCACTCCAAGGAGCCAAATTGAGCTTTCATGAGCAAAATTATTTTGCTACATTTCCTCCCAAAACAACCTAAAAGCATCCAGTACTTCTCAGGCTGGGTTGAAAAATTTTAAGTAGCTTAAGTTTCTTCCAAGAGCAGGATTTTCCCAGTTCCCAGACAGCTGAACCACCACTGCAGGCCCTGGAAAGCATGGGATCAGATCCGAGCAGCTCACACAAAGCTCTGCTGGTGCTGCTCAGCTGGGATCAGCACTTTACCCCCTCCTGCTCCTCAAGTCTCTCCAAGATTATTTTGCATGTAAAGGGGAATTCACTGCTGAGGAAGTTTGCAAAATCCATCTTACCATAAAGCCTGAGGGGAAAACCAAACCACAGATTCCATCAATCCCCATTAGCCCAGGTCAGCTCCGAGCAAGGGCAAACCCCTGCATTCCCTTTCAGAGATCAATTCCCAGTGACCTGGGGACAGTTCACCAGCCACACACGCAACGGGAACATGTTTGGCCAAGAGCAGACTTTTCAAACAGTCCTCCCTATTTGGCCCAACCTCAGGGGTTTGCCTCAAAAAGCCTTTCAGAAGCAGGAGGCAGTTCTGTGCTAACCCAGCCCACCCCCAGCCTGGCACTGCAGGCTGTGGCCACACTGGCTTTGTTTCCACAGGGACAGCAGCCTGTTAACACCTGACCAAGTCTCTGTAGTGCTGTTGAGAGGCACCCTCTCAGAAACCAGGAAAAAGAGATCCAGACTCACCAAGTTTTGTTCACAGAGGCCGTGGAATTGCTGGAACTTCTGTGACATTAGTAACTGTGCACTGCCCACTGCACTCAGGACTTTTCCTAAGACTGTGGGGGACGAAAGAAAGAAGAAAGAAAAGAAAAAGACCTGAGTTGAACAGACCATTAAATGTAGCAAGGAGCTCCAGCGTTTCTGGAGCAAAGAAACACTCAAGTCATCAGAAAAGCAGTTTCAGAGATCCTCAAGGCACTAACTGCTCTCAGGAACAAGATGTTTTGAAACTACATTTGTCTGCCATTGCTCCTTCTGGCAGGCCAAACACAGACCTGTCTGAGGACATTACAACATCCAAGCTGGCAGAGAGCTCCTTAAACTGCCCTCAGCCCCTCGGAGGAGCCACCAGCACCACCTCAGCAAGGTCTGCTGGCACCTGCTTAGAGATCCCAGCCTGCTCTCCCAGCCCTGCACAAGGGAAAGGTGACACAGGGACCACTCTCCAGCCTCCCTGTCCCAGCAGGGATTAACACACAGGCCAGGGCTTTTAACACCCCGGCCTTCACGGTGCTCTTAACAGTTTTTCCAAGCGGCCTCTGGGCATGGACACGTTCCTCTGCTCATTAGAGGAAATATGGTCTGGGCTTTTCCCTTCCAGAGGCAGGTTCAGAGCCCCATGTGCCTGCTGCTGCATCACCAACGGGGACCACCTGAGTCCCATCCCTGCCCTGCTGCTGCCCCTGAGCCTGCTCGGAGCGTTGGGAGCTCTTGGTGGGACAAGTGCACCCTGGGCTCTCTGACCCACCAAGGTTGTGGTTACACAATCAAGCAGCCTGCTCCTGGCAGTCACAGGAACAATGCCATGCAGGCCTTGCTGTCTTTCTTTGCCACAGGTCAAGCCAGGCCAGCCCTGAGGCAGGGAGATCCCTGGCATGGCCTGTGCCCCTGGCAGCCAGGGCAGCACCTCAGGGAATCGGATTAGGGATTAGCTCCCGGAGCCCCAGCAGTGACAGTGAGCTAAAACTGAGCCTCACCTTTGTTTCACCTTTCTCAGGTCTTAAAAACATCAGAACCAGGCTCCACACAAAGATCCTGCCCTCTGCAGCCTCATCACCCACTCCTGTCACTCTGTATGCACCAGAGGCATGATTTCCACTGCAAAAAGCCAGGGTTTTGCCAAGGAATTTAAAAATAAAGGAACAAGTCCAGCTGGACCGAACCCCATAAAATCAACTGGCCTCATGTTCCCTGTTCCATGCTTTTGGTGTATCCAGCATAAATTCAGTGAGGCTTTCCCATGTGAAGAAACCTCCTCTTTGCTATAAAGACAAGTTCATCGACTGAACTGAGCAAACAAGCTCAGAAGTTGTGCTCCTTCTGCCCTACTGCCAGCTAAGTTTTCCCCTGCCTGTTTGAGAGTAATGGGTGAGGAGAGATCCCACAGCCTCCCTGAAAGCCTTGTCCATTTACCTTTTTTTAAGATTCAATCCATTTAAGCTTTTAGCACTTTTGAGCAGTCAGAAGCTGCACCATCCCCTGCACGTCTTTTATGCTGCATCACAGCATTATTTCTTACTCCCCTTGCTACAGGAAGTTATATTACCCTTTCCAAGGAAAAACATTCCTTGTCCCATCCTCATCTCCGTGCTCTGGCTCTGTGGGCTGTCAGAAATTTCATAGAACCCCAGAATGGTTTGGGAGGGAAGGGACCTTAAAGCTCATCTCATTCCATGGGCAGGGACACCTTCCACTATCCCAGGCTGCTCCAAGCCCCGTCCAACCTGGCCTTGAACACTTCCAGGGATATGGCAGCCACAACTGAACTAACCCAATACTCAACTCCAACTCCTTCTTGAGGGAGGAGCTGCCGGGCTGCTGCCCACACCCACCTTCCTCAGAGAGATTGTTCTCTTTGGTCTCCTGGTCCATCTGGCGGCACCAGCCCTCCAGGCGCTCGGTCTCCGCCTGCAGCAGCTTCAGGAACCAGAAGCCGTCCCGCCGGCAGGGCCCCGGCTGCGCCGGCTCTGATGGCGACGTGGAGGAGCTCTCGAGCCAGGGGTCAGGAGGAGGGAGAGAAGAAGGCTCCAGGGCTGGGTCGTTGTTTTCTCCATAGGAGAGGTTTCTCTTTATCTGTGAGGGCTTGGCTGGTTGCCTGGTGGAGGCATCAACACCAACAGAGTTGTTGTGCTGGGGGCACTCAGCGAGGCTTCTCTCAGATGATTTACAGCTGGAGTTATTTGGCTCCTGCGTGTCAGAGTCTGTGTCCTGTTTGGAGGACATGCTGCGAGAGTGGCTGTTTCTGGAGGGATCAAAAGCCATGGTTCAATAGCACAGCTCGGCCTGGCCGGCCTCCCACACTGACAGCAAAATCCGTGGCCACAGCAGAGCCTCTCCCTACCCCTCCACACACACAGACACACCACACACTCAGACAGACAGAATTATAAGGTTGCCTGCTTACTGCAATCGGCCGTTCAGACGAGAGGGCTGACGCATGTCTATAATTACAGCTTGGAATTTTTTATTTTTTATTTAATTTCAAGCTCCCATTGACTTGGCTGTTAGAGAACAAGTGCTTTTTGCAGCGGGTGTGTGCTGTGGAGGAAGAGCTCTCCGTGGGCCCCATTCAACACCACTCACTGGCACAAAGCAGGGAAGAACGTCTAAGCACAAGTGGGGGAGGCACAATTTAAAATAACAGGAAACTGCACAAGCTTGCGTCTCACTTACCGCCACTCGTCCTCTACCTGTACCCCGATGGACTGGAATTTGGTGGCTGGTGGAGGAGGCTCCTCTTTTGCCACTGGCTGAAGGCAGTCAACCTTATTGAACAAAAAAAAATACAGACAAAAACAGACACAAGAACTTGCGGCTGGAATCCACGTTAGTAGACCAGGAGCGTGCACACACACAGAGCATGCTGACACCACATGGGAGGGCTGGCTACGGACAGGCACGAGGCTACTGCTCAGCTCTGCTCCCACCTGAGGATCAGGGCTGTGTCCTGCCAGGCTGCTGCCACCACCTGTGCCAAGAGCCCTGGGCTCTGCATGGCTGTGCCTGTGGCATCCCACACAGTCAAGGACCATGGCATTCAAGGGAGGACAGTGAGGTGATTGAGACTGACAGCAAAGCCTCTCTCCCAGGGATTGACACCCTCCATGGCTCTGGATAAGAGGGTTAGAAGGTTTTAGGAAAGAAATCCAGGTGACTTAGGAACCAGCTCAGAAAAGGAGAGGAAGGCAGTCAGCCTCTCCAGTGTGTTTCTCTCCCCTCGCTGCCCTTTCAAGTGTTCTGTCCCACCAGCCTTGCAGAGAGGCCTTCACTGTCACCTGTCTGAACTGGCCTTGCTGTAAAGCTGATGGAGAACTCGTTCAGCACACACAGAGCAGCTCAAAGCTTAGATCCTGCACTTGGAGATGCCCAAGTTCCCCTCTGCTGGTAACCAGCACCTGGGACAGAACCAGAGCTCACAGCTACCTGTAACTGAGAAACCTGTCCCAGAGGAGGGCACAGCCCCGGAGGATGCAGTTTTGCTGACTAAAGCATGGATTTACACTATTCACTGGGTTCTCATTTGACTGTGTAATCAACAGCTCATTTCCATTGATTCCCACAGAGTCAAATGCTTCCAGCAAGGGAAGCACCAACCTGCTGGGAACACTGGGCAGCAAGGAATTGCTCCCTCCTGCCTGCAGCCCTGGGACCATTTGGCACTGCAGCAGCCCATCCCACACGGACATCAAGCAGAAGGGCCCACCTCTCAGGGAAAACTTGTCCCTAGAACCATGGTGGACAAGGAGCAGACTGCTGGGAAGCAATACAGAGTACAGGGCACAGGCAGACTGGCAGCAAAAAGCCTCTTCAGAAGCACTCACTCAGTTAACATGGCCCCTCTGCTCTAGAAAACATTTTACATTTGTACTAAAAGAACTTAGTCCTTTCTGGGCAGTTAAGGGAAAGTGCTGCTGTCTCTCACCCTGGGAACACTGGCAGGTATTCTGACAAGGCAGTGAATGTCTCTTGCTATTCTAAGTGAGCTCAGATGCACACCTGGTCACAGAAAAGGCACACGCTAAATGGATGGGGTAAGGACATTCCTTGGGACAAAGGAGAACAAACTATTCCATACTTGTATTCCTATAGACGATAGCTTTCTTTTGGGGATATTCTCCACTTTAGGCTCTTCGTTAGTCAGAGTCCCTTTGTCACTTTTCAAAGTTGCATTTTTCTGAGGTAACTCTGGAGTGTCTCTGGCCGGAGTCACGACGCTGCCCCTAGTCACGCTGGGTGTCCTGGTGCTGTCCAAGCTGTCAGAGGAATTGCTGAGCCCCGACTGGCTGGTGACCTCACTCTTGTGGTCCTGGCTGTCCAGGTAGGTGTCCTGCGCTGACTCAGTGCTGCTCTGCACAGTGACAGAGATGAACGGCTTGGATGTGGTCCGAGGTGGGACGGGAGGTGGAGTCTTTTTATATGCCACTAGGCATGATGAACCTGCAGGGATGGAGGGGGAGAACGGAGTACGCAGGAGACAGGTTGGAGGGAAAGAGATACAGTGAAAGAGAGAGAAAAAGCAGGTCAGTCACGACATCCAAGAGGAGCCTCCAAGCAGCAGCTGGAGGCAGAGGTGCAGAACCAGCCCACAGGCAGCAGCTCACGCTGGGGACCCACACCAAAGCATAGGGGAAGCGAAGGCAGAGCCAGAGCTAGCTTGCAAAAGAAGTCAAAAGGAATACCATGATGTGTGGAAATCTGGAAATAGAGAAGAGGGATAGAAAAGCCTCCCAAGAATGCTACAGAGTTTGGCAGGTGTAAGCCTCCACAGTGGGGAAATATTCTTTGGCTAAACCCTGTGTTTTAGTGTCCTAGTACGGCCAAGTGTCTCAGCTCTTTGTCCCATCAGTTGGCAAGTTTCAGTGTCTGGAGCAGGGTGATGGTTTTTCCTATAAAAATGGAAAGAAGCCATAAAATTTGTTAGATGTTGATGGCAGGAACACACATTTGAAGCCACTGACAAGCCCAGCTGCTCCATGCCAGGGGAAAAGACCCAAGAGTAGTGAGGCTGCTACTCCATGGGCCCAGATCCAAGTGGTAGCAGGGCTGGAGATGAGTGCCCAGCAGACACAGAACACACATATCCCACATGTATGGATAGACACGTGGCTGGCCACATGAACCAGGACAGCAGCCACAGCCCCAACCTGCTCCTGTCTCTGGCTGCACAGGATAGAAGTCCACTAGTGAAAATATATGTAAAATACAAGTAAAATCCATGTGGATCCTGCAGCAGCCATATTTAGGCTCTCAGTCTGCCTGGGATATACAAGCCTCTGAAGCCACAGTCCCACTCCAGCTGCTGTCCAGCCAGGACAGGCTGCACTGGGCAGGGCGTGGCCAAATACACTGACCAGCCACCTTCCTACACACAGCTGACTCCCTCTATCCCCCTACCCCTGTACTCTTAGTCCTCCTCAAGTCACCAGACTCCTTTTCTTATCCTAACTTTGGTTCCTCCTGTTACATCCTGTGCAATGCCAAACTGTTTTTCCCCTGCACCCCACAACACATCCCAGCCCTTGCCAGCAGCCTCCTTAGTCCCACAGATGTGCAGTTACTCCCCATGTCACACCTGCCTCACCACTTCCAACGGAGCCAGAGCCAGTCCCAAGCATCCCTGGGAGCCACATTCCCTGTGGGGCACAGAGCTACTCCACAAGCCTTATTGACAGTATGTAGACATGCCTGCATTTACACATCCTACTATTTACCATATTAAGAGCTAAAGCTCCACTTCAAAGGAAGAACTAAAAGGGAGGAATTACAGAGGAGGAGATCTGTGTTTCCAGCAGCATTTTTGTGCCCAGAGATGCTGAGCAGCACCTGGCAGAGGAGAAGTGAGAGGCCTGTGTAGGGCTGCCAACACAGCTGCCTCCAGCCTGGATGTGCACAGGAGTCCAGAAAGCACCAAATGCATCCCAGTTCCCTCCAGCCACTACATCAAGTCCAGCACAAACTGAGCAGTGTCCTGATGGCAGGAGAGCAGGACCCATCCCACCACCCATCACTCTCTGACTCAGATGGGTGAGGGGTGACCACAGTCCCCATGCCAGAGCTGCCTGATGTGGAGCATCATCTCCAACAGCAATTCCTTGGCCCAGTCTCACGGCCTGACTCACACAGCCCATCCCAATGGGGCAGTGTAGGAGCAGCCTGACCAGAGCCATGGCAGAGGCAGCCCTGGATCAGCTGTGTCTATACCCTAAAACAACAGGTTACTCCTGTTCCTGCACCAAGGCTACAGCAGCCACTGGCCAGGGCAAGCCAGAGCTGGCCGAGGTGAAAGCATGTCACATGTTCCTTCGGTTAAATACCTCCCCATGGCCCCTGTTCTTCCCCAGGGACAGTGCCCGGGGTGCCCTGCTACCCACGGCCCCTGTGACACCGTCCTGCTTGGAGCTGGACTGGCCACAGGCCTTGGTGGCTTGGCTGGCACGGTCACCATGAACTCAGCCCAGCTCCCCAGCTGCTGTGGATACTACCAGGGCTGGGACTGGAAAGGAAATCGATGGCTATTTGACATTGAATAGCCCGCCCAGGCAAAACAAGGGGAGGGCACAGCAGCACAGAGAGTTTCTGGGGCAGATCAGTGGTGTCCAGGGTCAGTTAGCCAGACTCAAAGTCATTCTCCACTTACCAACAGACAGCATGAACACTGTTTGTGCTGCTCTGTTAAAGGGGGAAACCACAGTATCCCTCTGGCTTGTTCTGGGATTCCTTTGTGCCACCTGGCTTGGCTGAAGGGCAGCACAGGCCTTGCTGGAAGGGAAATACCCAGGACCAATAAAACACACCTCTGTTCACGCATCTGTGCTCAAAGGGTTGACTACCCAAAAGTAAGCCTAAGGCTCTAAGAAACATTGCAAATGACAAACAAAAAGGGATCAGGAGCTTTGAAGAACTGGGGATGCATTAGTTAGTGCAATTGCAAATTAACCTCACTGAAGCCCTCTGCAAACATAAAACAGGACTTCTGACTGCCCAGCAAACTCAGAAACCACACCTTGCTAGGACAGGCTTCAAAAGCCAAAGTCAGACCAAGCCCACCCAGAACAGTCTGTCCTTGACCCTCAACACAACGCTGAATTAAGGTTCAGTGCTTCCTGCATCTGTGGGAAGAGATAAAACTTGAGGAAACAAGAACATCCCAGTGTTTCCATAGGAGAAGCAGGCAGCATTCCCTCCTGGCTCTGAGGACAATCCCACCAGTCAGGAGCATCCCAGTTGCTGACTTACCCCTCCCAAAGGGCTACAGCTCAGCAGGCATGGATGTGCTCTCGACTTGCTGAGGTCACATGTATTTTAAAATCAGCTTGTGCTGCAATGTGGAACCACAATTCCTGTGGGCACTGGAGCAGGACCTCGCTCTGCAGGACCATCAGCTCAGCTTGCTTGGGAACACCATCCGTGCGCCAAAAAGGTGTGGAACAACAGGAGAACATGGAAGACATGGCTTAAGCTTCCAGTTTTGCAGCACTAGGCTCTTCCTGCTCACAGGATCTTCTAAGGCTTATTTCAGCAAGCCATTGGAATTCACAGCATGCTGTGGATGATTGATTTGGGGGGGGAGGATATTTGTTTATAGTCTTTCTTCTGTAATTATTTTTAGAAAGCAGCATGTTTCCAAATTAGCACCTTGCACCTGCCCTCAGGGGCTTGGGCAATCCCCAAGGATGCAGCCCTAGGCAGAGGAGGTATTTGCAGAGCCTTACACTGGAGAGTTGTCTGGACCCTCAAAAACCAGCTGAGCATGCTGGGGTCCTCTCCCTCTCCTTCCAGAGGCATTTGCTTCGCAGAAGACTAAAAGCAGAGTCATAAGACAATGTGAAACCCAGCCCCTGGTCCCACCCCACCAGGCTGGTACCTGCTCAGTACCTGGCAGCAGCACCAGGAGCACAGCCAAGGTATTTGGGGTCAGATTTAAGCACCACAATTGCCCTCAAGTGTGTCTGGCCTGAAGTGCCAGCATTCCACTGCTATTGCTGATTCAGTGGAGCCTGGTGACATTTCCAGTCATTCCAGGAACTTCAAAGACCTACTCAAACAATCCTTATTTTTGTTAAATCACCTCAAAGGCTCCCAGCCACAGTCAGTTCCCCTGCCCTCAAACATCAGCAGGGCTGGCTGCTATCCCTGTCCTGCTCCATGCATCCCCCTTTCCCCGTGGGAAGGGCTGGAGGAACGACCTCATTTCCTCACACGTGAAGCAGAACGCTCTGAAATAATCTCTCCTACAAGACAAGCTCATTTGCCTTTTAAATAAAACAACCATAGTATCATCTTGCAGCAAATGGCATCAGTGGCATTATCCCCTTGGAGATTCCAGCTGCAGGGCTTTGGGCTGGCCTTTGCCACAGGGTCTCCTGACTGGAAGGAGCTGCTTTGGGAGGCAGTTTCCAATAGCAAAGGGAACTGGAACAGCCACATTCCAAGCGACCTGACCTCCGTTTTTCATCAGCTCAAGGAACACTTCAAGGTTGGAGCTGTAATGAACTGTAGGATGTTTTAATTGTAGAGAGTCCAAGTGAAAATGAGCCCCAGTGACAATTCGTATTGAAGGCAATACGGACACATGGATTTTATGGTTCACAACAATCACTTCAGACCTGATTTTTCTCCTTCTGCACACTGAAGGTCAAGATACCTCCACCAGTTAGAGGCACTGCTGAGAAACTGACTCAAATTTTGTTAGTCAAGAGGAAAATCATACAAGTCAGAAATCATAGAGGTTTGGGTTGGAGAGACCTTAAAGACCATCTTTTTCCACCCCTTGCCATGGGCAGGGACACCTTCCACTATCTCACGTTGCTCCAAGCCCCGTCCAACCTGGCCTTGGGCACTTCCAGTGATGAGGTAGCCACAGCTGCTCTGGGCACCCTGTGCCAGGGCCTCCCCACCCTCACAGGGATGATTTTTTTCATAATCTAAATCTCTCCTCTTTAAAACAATTTCTGCTTGTCCTATCACTATCTGTCCATGTGAAAAGTCACGTCGCTCCCACATATTTCCATCTAGACATGATGGGAAATGCCTGTGAAGATGCCACCTCTTGCTCTGACAGAATAACTGTCTTTAGAGTGCTGGAGGAGATTTAAAGGAAGTTTTATAGTGGTTAAACAAAACAACTCCTGGAAAGCGAAATCAAGTGACTGCATTTGTTCAGAGAGGCAGTTTATGGAAATGCTATAAATACCTCCTGCCTCAGTGCTTTCCCTTTGTAAATCTCAGTAGCAGTGATCTTTGAAAAACTAAAACATCTCACCTTGGTACTACACAGAGGTAACAGACATCTGATGGTAACCACGAGTGGGCCGTTGGAGCCAGGGAAGGGCTGTGAGCTCTCCTGCCAGTCCTCACTCCAAGCTGCAGGGTGATCCCAGGAGCAGCAGCATCCTGGTGCAAGCAGCTCCCACAGCACAGCCCAAACCACATGCCACCTTCATGGTGGTGCCCATGGAGCCCTGCAGAGTGACCAGCCCAGCAGAGCCCTTTAACTCTCAGATGATCCCAAGGAACACCACGAACGCTTCACCAGCTGTTTCTGCTTGTCAGAGAGCCCATACACAAGCCAGGCTGTGCTTGTGAGTCAGAGGACAAAGAACTCCCCAGGAGCTCCTCCCAGGCAGCAGCACCAGGGAAGAGCCCTCTCACCTGTTGTGACAGCCCTGCATAAGCCCAGCCTGGACACCCAAATCACCTTGAGTACTTCTAAAGGAGGTCAGAGGAGAAATTCAACATTCCCCTTATTATTCCCCTACCCATCCTCAGCTTTCAGCCCCAGCATGGCTCAGGCAGAGCAGCAGTGCTTGGGCATGGCTGGAGTGGCAGCTGGGACAAGGGGACCACTGCAGGCTTGTCACTTCTCCCACCACATAATGCTCTTGTTCCCAGGACAGAGAGCCAGGCCTTGGGCTCTGTGCCATGGGACACCCTCAGCCCAGCCCCGGGACTCCAGGCAGAGGCAGTGTTAGGGAACACAGCAAAGGGCAGATGGGTCTGCAGCAGGGACCAAGGAGAGGTGAGGGGCAGCACGCTGGGGTCACACCCTGACACTCCAAGGCAGGAGCGTCACTCCGACCACTGCAGCTCTTCCCACCAGCAGCTATGGAAGATGAGCAGCCCTCACTCAGAATTACACCTCAATTACTTTTCCTGACCCATGGGAAGTGGCTATTTCCCCCTGAAAAGCATCAAGTCACTTGTGAGATAAGCATAGAGCGGGGAATGCCCTTCCCAAGTACCTCTGCTCCCACACAGGCTCCTCTGGGAGCAGCCTCCAGCCAGCCCCACGCGTGCCTGACCCACACTGCAGCTCCCCCTTGGCACAGCCTGTACTGGGTTTGCAGACTGCATTTCAGCTATCTGGCATTTTGTTACACAAAGAATTAACTTCTTAGCTTTAAGCAAATGCTTTCCTCAAAGCCCTTCCTGAGCAGCCAGAGAGGCTGTCACAGCATTAAAGAGACCTGTGCCAACAGATCTTTGCTGCCCAGCTGGGAGAGACTTCCAAGTGCTGCTCCGCAAGCACTCAGCTGTCAGAGATTTGTTACCCCTTGCTCCAGTTCGGGTCCAGCACACTCTGCTCACAGCACTCCTGTACACCCCAAAGGCTCTGCTGGCAGGACAGTATTTTATCACCCATGTATCCATCTGGTACCTGGTGTTAGGAAAACAGGGACTGCCTTGCACTTGCCTGACCACTGCCAAGTACAGAAAGTTCCTGCATATCACTGAAATGAAAGAACTGGACGTACCTGCAGAAAAAGGACCTCAAACTCAAGGCAGCATCTCTCAAATGTTGCAGTCAGAAGCAAAGGGCTCTCTCTGAACATCAGCTGTGTGTTTGTAGACTAACAGTAGAGCTCTCATCCAGAAATGCACCACAAAACGCTCTGCACAACCATTTGTGTTCTCTGCTCAACCGTGACCGAGATGCCCTTAGGGTGAGCTGCAGCCCTGGTCACCTCAGAGCCACCACGCAGGGTGACCAGGGATGCCTGGGGCAGGCACAGGGGCACTCAGAGCTGCCTGAGCCCCAGCAGCCAGTTCTAATCACAGTCCCAGTACTTTGGGAGGGAACATTTAACCAGAGCAGGAAAGGCTGAGGGCTGTGAACTCTTTACATGAGGGACTTTGGATTTTTCAATGTACCAGAAGTTTAAGCATCATGGAGGTGCTCCAATTTGGAATTCCTGAGCAACAGAAATGATAATAAGCACTGATACACTGAGAACCATGACACTGGGAAGGCAAAGCGGGTTGCTTTTTTAAAAAAAAAGCCCCTTATAGAAGGTTACAAATTTAAAAGAGTCATGAAGCAATAGAAGACATCCCCCAAGAATGCTGGAGGTTAAAAATAAGGTACCTCACACTGCTGGCTCCTGGCAGAGCTGGCCATTCCTCCTTTCAGCACAGCCTGCTGCAGAGTCAGCAGGGACACAGCAGATGCTGCAGGGGACGCCAGCCACAGGCACTCCCAAAGCCAGCTGCAGCAGCTGACACTGGGGCTGCTGTGTGTGCTAGAGGAGACACTGTGATTTCTCCCCGCCCTCCTCAAAGCGATTGTCAGGGGTTTTAAAGTGAGTTGAAGCCATGGTGAGCAGCTCCACCCTGCTCCAGCCACACAGCTAGCTAGTGTCCTCCTGTCCTGGGGGCTCAGACAGAGCTTCAACCCAGCCAGCACAGGGCAGCAGCCAAAAGGAGCATTCCCTGCCTCTCCCTGCCCCAGGGGTCAATTCATTGACAACCACCAAGGTCCCCAAACCCAGCCATTCTGCCTCAAGAAGTCACCGACTGGGAAGAGAAAAGCCATGAGCACGGTGCCAGGAGGAGCAGAACTGTACCTCTGATGGGTGGGGGTGCCTGATCCCCAGGGACGGGGTCCCTTGCCACCTCACTGCCCATTTAGTGCTGGCACACACTTTTTCCATAGAGGGGCTGGACTGAAGGGATGGTCCATCAGTTCAGTGCTCCTTTGTTCTGTACTGGGACTCAGGACGTGTTTATCCCCTCAAAAACCCCCACTAATGAAGGCTAATGCTTTTCACACCAAAGAGGTGAAGCAGCAGAGTTAGTGGGAGCCCAAGCTCACAGAGCCCTGGGATCTCTGATCAATAGCCACACTCCTGGTGTCCACCCAGCCCAGGACCCTGCACCAGGAATGCAGCACCAGAGTCCCAGCAGCAGCTGGACTGTCCTGCCAGGTGGGCAGAACAGAGTCACCAGTGATTCCTCCTGCTGCCAGATCCTGCCTGGCCCCTCCAGCACAGCCAGGGCTGCCAGAGCAGCTGAGAGCCCACCCAGGCAGGCCTGGAGCTCCATCCTCATGGCCATGCACAGCCCTTCCCCAGCCAGGGCCCTGGACACGGGCACCTTGCAGCACAGGATGGTGAGCAGAGGCCATGGGAGAAGGGCCAGTGGAATTCTAATCCTATGGCCGATTTCATAGGAGTAAAAAGCCCTGGGCAACAGAAACCCAGCTGGGCTTTAATGCCACACCATTTCTCCCTCCTGGCCTTTGTGCAGACGATGCAGAAATGGGGTCCCACAGTGCTAAGGAGCCACCAAGCCAGGAGGCCCAGGGCTTGCTGCATCACCAGCAGCCTGTTTGCTACAGACACCTCCTCCTCACTTCAGGACCTCCTCACTCACAGCTCCAGAGGGCTCTGACCCTGGCCCAAGGCATGGCAGGCACAGGGGGAGGGAGCAGATCTCTGGCTGCAGCAGAGTGGGGATGCCACGATGGAGGGGTTGAAAGCTCTCTGTGCACACAGGAACCGGGGAAGAGGGAACAGAGAGAACCCACATTGCCACTTGTCCTGCCTCTGCAGAAGGCAAGGAAGCCCTGGAGATACCCTGCCTACACAGCTACACAGAGCAGCCAGTCCTCTTCAGAGGGCCACCAGGAAGGGGCTCAGCTCTGAACTATCCATGCCAGAGGATTTCTAGAGAGAGCAGGCACTTCCATCAGCCCCTGGCACTGGAATGGGTCACATGGACTTTCCTGCAGCCAGGGGCAGGTAACACAACGCAAGATTGGACAGACTGGAGCACACAGCACCTCACAGAGCCTGCCCAGCAGCTCAGCACCCTATCACTCCACTTCCAGGGCTCCAGGGGGTACCAGGACCACTTCTGAACTATATGGACCACAGCTTAGTGACCATGTATCGGCCAAAAGCTCCTCAGACAGCGAGATAAGCTGTGCTGAAAGGTACTGCCACAACAAGAGCAGCAATCCTTTCTGCTGATGCACTGAAGCATCATCCACTTCATCCTCCTGATGCAGGGACCTGTGCCTGCAGCATCTCACCCCAGATGTGGCAAATAAAGCTCAGCAGCAGCACAAGGAAGTATCCACTGGGCTCGACCACACACACAGGTGGTCAGTGCAGCAGCACAACCACACAGTGCCCAGGGCGGCTCTAACACCATCAGCCAGCAGGTCAGAGACAAGAGGAACCTGCTAGCAGAACAGGAGAGGGAAAGCACAACTGAAGATATCTAGAGATTTGCATTCCAGAGAGTATTTCTCAGGAACAGCACTTACTGCGGCAGGCCCCATCCCTCCTTGCCTTTAATCATTCACTCTGGCAGTCCCAAAATGCCGATTCTGCCGCTCTGGGACTGCAGGGTCTGTTCTGCCAACTACACTCTGCAGCTTTGTGTCTGGGCTGGTTTGGGCTCTGCAGCCCCGAGCGTCTCTAGGAGAGAGGCATGGGACATCCCAGACCATGGATAACAGGCAGAGAGGGGAAGGCAACTGGGCTGAACTGGGCACCACAGAATTCCTGTCCTGCAGCAGTGACCAGTCCCTGCACCTCTCCCTGTTTAATGCTGCCCTTTCTGCAAGGTTTGTTCAGGGTTATCCGGCACAGACATGGAATTAGGGCATAAATGTGAACCAGACAGGAATTAGCCAGTGCCACCAGGTCACAGGCTGCTCCCCTATGCCTCCTCCACATGGGATGTTATCCTGCTGCTCTGCAAAGCAGCAAACTGCAGGGAGCAGGGGATGCCTTTGGAGGAGACACGTAAGGAATGATGGCAAATACTCCATGTACCCACTGCTGTAGCCACTTCTAAGTGCTCCGAGGGTATTAGCATTAATCATCAAAGCCTTTAGCGTAATTAGGGAGGACGTTTTAGTTTTTCTTCAAGCTAGCAGTTTCTAGAATCTCCTGCAGAAGTAAGTTCCACCAGCTAATGATGCACTGCATGAAATATCCTCTCCCTTCACCATCACTTCATGCCACTGCCACATCACTCGGAGGATGGCGTATGTGGATGCTTTTAACTCGCTTCCCTGCCACTGCAGAAGTCCAGGGAATCTCAACACACCTCCTCAAAGTCACAGCCAGTCAAAATCCATATGGCCAGAAATGGCTGGAAACCATGGCAAACCAAATCTCTTCTTGTCTATGTCAGAGCTCAGCAGCTCAAATGGGCTATTTTAGGTTATGCTGATTGCTGAAGCCCCAAATCCAGTCATTACCAAGCATTTGCTCACGTGTCACAGGAGACACATCTCAAATTCTCCATGTACAGGCAGTGAGCTGTACCTTGAGCACAAAAATAAGTGCAATAACCCAAGTCTTGCCATCTCAAAAAGGCAAGTGTGTCAGTCCAGCATGGCATAAACAGCACTGTGACTGTGGGACCCCCCACATGCCTCCCTCTCAGCCCAGAGACCTCTCCCCAGCCCACCAGGAGCCACTTTGTCCGGGACTTTTTGGCAGTTCCAGGAAAAGGAGTTGCTCCCCTACAGCAGAATCACACCTAAAGCTTTGGGGAACCAAGCCCACAGCGTGGTCCGTGGAAGGTTTCGCAAACGCTGCCCAGTTGCTGAGGCATTACTGGCACGTTCCCACTGGTGGACAGTCCTGGAAGCGGGGTGGAGGGGTTACCATCATTTAAAGTGTGCCACTAAACACTGTTCACAGAAGAGCTGGCCAAGAGGGTGCTGAAAGCACTGATGGCAGCCAGCAGCTTGTCAGCACAGAGCGTGATAACAGGAACAGGCCTGTGCTGATGGCAGCAATCGCTGAGTTCCCCAGCACAAATGGGGCTCCCAGGGAATTGTTCCGTCCCCAAGAACAGAAGCAGCCAATAATTCCGTAGCCTACCTAAAATTTTGAGAAATTGCCACCATTGCTGCCAACAAAACCCCCCTCAAGGTAAGAATTAATTTCTCCATCACTTAGTTCAGCATCAGGATTTTTATCACAGTTTTCAGGTACTGTATCCCGAATTTTACCTGATGCAGGAAATCTGCTACTCTCCCTTGCTCACAGGAAGGTATTCCGCTGTTTTAGGCAAGGGCAAGCACTCAGTGATGCCACCAGGAGCAGCAGAGGTGGTTTTCCCAGGACATTATGAAAAACCCTCCCCACACCCAGATGACGAGGGATTCTTTGTAAGCTGAAAACAAACCCCACCCTGTAGCCATAGGGCCAGGGAAAGCACATGTGTCAGCAGCTGAGGAGACAGCACTGAACAGTCTCTGCACCTGGGAGATGGGAAGGCATTGGGATGGACTCATCTCCCAGTGAAAAATTCCAGCCTTTAGTCAACACTCTTTCCACTTGGACAGTGGCTGTCAGGCAGCCAGCACCCAAGATTTACATCTTCAAAGCTACAATCATCAAGAGATTTTAATAGCCAGATTCAATTGAAGCTATTTCCTCCCTTAAATATGTACAAACCGAGATGTGGCAACATTATGCTAATACTGAAGAATCAAAGTCAAAATTGCTGGGAAACTTCTGTTGGCTGAGGCACAGGACAAGCTTTGCATGTTAGAGAAAGCTACTCCATATTCTATTTCACTGTTTAACATGGCATTATCCCTAAGATTTAAAAAAAAAATCACATGAACAAACACAGAAAAGGCTGTAGCAGGCTGCTCCCTCTTCATTAGCATTAAATTTGACAGTGGTTCAGCTGTTGCAGCACAGTCTGGTCTGATCTGGAGAGGAAGGAAAGTCCTCAGACTCAGAGCAGGCAATTAAGCAAATATTCCAACCTTTTATTCCCTTTGGGTAGGGTGCCAGGAAACTTTGGAAAGCTGTGCTCATTGCTTGGATTGCCGAGGGCTCCCACCTAAACTAACCATGGACCCTGCAGAGCGCAGAGCTTTCCTCCCTGGTGACAGAGGCACAGGGAGGAGCAGTGCCATGTGTCCCCAGTGCCACTGCTCACACTGTTCTCCCGAAGGCCAAGGGTCCCCAGCTCTGATTCCCTAAGAATTTCAAATATCACAAGCACTCCCTGAACAATGGACACCCCAAGGGAGGGGGTATCTGGAGCAAACCCGGCACTCTCTGGAATACTGCATTTCAGGAATCGAGCAGGCATCTGACAAAAGAGCCACTGTGCAGCTCCAGCTCTGAAATCAAAGAGCACAAGAGATCCCAGGCGTGCACCCAGAGCCTTCTCCAAGCACATCTGAGGCTCCAGTATCTGTGACCTACATAGCTTCCAGCCACCACCAAGGCTGCATCTTCACAGCTCTGTCTGCTTTTCCTGCAGGCTCCAAAACACATTCCTGGTTCGCAGGCTTGAAGAGTCCCCATAAGCTTTCAAGTTCAGAGCCCAGACCACCACTTAGCCACAAGTATGGGTAGCAGGTCTGGATTCAGGGGTGCAGTACCTGTTTGCCCACACACCAGGCCCCTCCAGCCTGCAGAACCTGCCATGAAGGTATTCCAAGGATCTGAGACCATTAACTAGGAAAGGGACATGGGGAGAGGCCAGAGCACAGCTCTATTCACCACATCTAGTGAACAGATTCAGTTTTAGGCCACAGAGCTGAAGGCACTCGCTTAGTCATGCTGTTCCCATGGCACTGGGACCTACTCCCTTCTGTCCCGCTGTCTGGAATTCAGAATGTGACAGTGACTCCCTGGCCTTCCAAGGAGGGTTATCAGTACAACCCAGCCTTGAGCAAAAGCATTAAACGTCACCAGAGCATTCCCTGCTGCTTTCAGGAACCTGCTCACTGTGGAATGGACCATGTTCCTGCCTTGGGAGCTACGTGCCAAAAGCCTTCTTGGCTTCAGTTCCCACCTTGCTTATATTTATTCCTGTTTCCAAACGAGTGATCTCCTCTCCCTCAGCAGTTGTGTAACTCCAGCTACAAAATAAACACCCATCCACACCAAATTCAGAAATCCTGGGGTGTTCTGCAGGATATTCCAAAAAGCTTCCTCCCAGGACTTCACCTGTAAACACCAAGTACCAACCAGCAGCTGAAGCAGAGGCATTTTTGCTTTTCCTCATCTGTGGCTCGGCACTGGATGGCAGAGGGTGAATGGCAGGGTAGGGAGCAGGTAACAAGTGATTTAAGAGTGGCTTATGAAAGGTGATGGGAATGATCCAGTCAGACTGTTTTGAAGGTATTCCTGCAAGAGACAGTTTACCAGAGTTGTCTTTGGAAGAAGCCACTGCAATGGGACCTTCCATCCCACTGTCTGGGAGACAGTGCTCACTTGTCTCCCAGAGCCTGAAGGGCCTTCAGAGCCTGCTGGGAAACACACCAGCCCGGATATTCCATAGTCCAAGGAGCTCTAAATACATCATGAGCAGCCTTGAAAGATGCCTATCCACAATGCTCTGTTTTCCTGCTCATCCTCAGTTCTCCCTCCCAGCACATTCCACAGGGCTCTCAGGCACCTGCACCCACATCAGGTGCCACACGAAGCACTGGGGTTCAGGAATGCAAAGCCCCTGCTCCAAACAAGCACCTTTGTCAGCTCTAAAGTGACCTAACCAGGAAGTACAGCAGGGCCACAGCAAAAGCGCAGGATCTGCTGGACTCAATCTAACAGAAAGCATCAGTCCAAGTGACGTTCCAGATAGGAATTTATGGGGCTTTTGCTACAGGTCTTCAGAGTTACAACCCTGCCCAAGAGCTGTGTGCCTGCCTTTGAACACACTCAGAAGCTCAGCAGGCTCATGATGTTCTAACCATGTCCATATCCATCCCTTCCCCTTGCTCCCAGCCCAGGTCCCAGTGCTCTGGCAGCTGCTACAGCTCCAAAGCACACAGGGAAGTTCTTCCTGCAAGGGCAGATGGAGGGAACAAATCAAAGTGTTCTCTGCAGACACCTCCTCACTCCAGCAAGGCCAAAATGGTTTTGGACAGAAACAGCTCAAGATTTCTAAAACCTGACTACCAAGAGCTGACACATCAAGGAAAGGATGCTGCCAGCAGTTTTCTGGGAAAAATCCCACCTCTATGCTTCTCTGAAAATCCCAGCCAAACTGCGAAGATTGCCCAGGGCTGGAGTTATTCCTCTACTTGGCCATCTCCCCACACTTGGCCTGGGAACAATTTTAGACTTGGAATGCATTACTGCATTCAAGCAGCCACTCCTTGTCGTGCCAGTTGTCCAACCCCCAGACCAGCTGGAGGATGAAATTCCTAGGAATAGCGAAATGCCAATCTTTGGATACAGGACTTTCCAGGGCAGTCACCAGCTTGGCCTCTGCCATGTTCAGCTCAAAGGCATTGCTGAGAACAGCTATTGTGGCCTCCCAGGACAGACTGACTGTGTCAGCTACTTGGGGTTACTCCAGCAAGTGCTTTCACCTGAAGTGGCCTCGTGAAACAAGAACCACCAGCCAAAAATAACCCAACAGTGAGCACAGACACAGCCCCAGAGCAGCACTGAGCTTGTGGGATACAAGGGTGGGATCAAGGAGCAGGTCTCCAACTATCTGCTCAAGGGGTTTGTTTGCCAGAAGGAATCCTCCATCAGACTATGGCAAAATACACCAGAACACGGTGCCACCAAGGGGGACACGGCTGGGAAGGACAGAAGGACACTGCTCTGCCCTTGTCATTCCAGGGTGAAGCACAGAGCACACCCAGGCACAGACAGTGGTCCCAGTGTCAACGGTACAGGGACTGTGCACTTGGGGTCACTTCTGATGCCTATGACACCACACTGCGAAACAAACCCACCCAATCTCTGCTGCTGCATTTTCCTGGAAAGCACTTTCAAGAAAACATTGGGGCTGTTTACGTAGCAGAGGCCCAGTTTCAGAGGAAGCGCTGCCCAGTCAAGTTTCTTGGATCTGGGCCATGTCAGAAGCCTCAAGAGCGACACAGTGGATACTGACTGAAGATGAAGGTCAGCAGAACAGGATGACTCCACCAGACATCTCCTCCATAGGGCTCTGGCAGCCAGGCAAGATGAACACTGTGAACTTACTGACAGCAAGAGACTGATCCAGCAGGGAGAAATCCTGTCCAGTGCTGGAAACAGGGAGGGCTTAAACTCCCATTGCAGCCCAGGTTACTCGGGACCTGGAGCTCATACTGCAGGAATAATTGTCCTCCTCAATCTATCTAAAAAAAACCCACTGTCTCAGCTCTGTCACTATATGATAGCAAGAGAAAAAAATGTCCTTTATCCCCCCAACATCCTTTCCAAGACCAAAAGCAACCACAAACACTTTTGAAGATAAATTAATGGTAAACTGCAGCAAGCAAAGAGGTGGGACAATAACAAGTGCCTTTAATTTTCACGTCTGACTTCTCGTGTTTTCAATGGCACAGAGCTGGTGAAGAGCTGGCAGCTCCTGCCTGCTCCAGCCTGTGCCTGGACCCCAGTCCGAGGAGGCCGGTGCACCCCAGAAACACGCGGGGCCCAAAGCGCTGCTGCCTTGAAGCCACTGCCCCACAGGGCTCCCACACTGCTGCAGGGTGGGGCTTCACCTGCTCCAGGAGCATCCCTAACCCACGGGAGGTGCCAGCTGTTCTGGGATTAGCCTCCTGTGGCCTTCCACGGGGGCAGAGCAGCTTGACCAGCCCTTCCCACAGTGCTCATGCCCCATATGCTATGGCTGGTGCCTCCAGCACCACCATCACACCAACAATGAATCCTGTTCTCAGGGGTGCTTCTATTCCTGTCCCAGACATGCAGCAGACACAGGATGCCTATGAGATGACAGCAGACAAGCTTCATACCTACGAGCCCAAGGCTTAAGATGGGGAAGACAACTTTGCATTAAAGCAGCCATAGGAAAAAAAAAATCCAACAACCTCCTTTTAGCAAGAGATTCAGTTCTATTCTTTAGCTGTAACCATGACACAGCCCAGCTGAGGAAACAAAACAGCAACAGGTTATTTTGGATACTGCTTTGTAAACAGATGCGTAGCCAGTTATCTAATTGTGGGAACATGGATGTGAGTAGCCTTGGAGGGAGCAGCAGAGCACTTGCAGGGTTATTTCACTGCAAGCTCACAGCAGTTTGCATCATCTCCATCAGGAAATTTCCATGGACTGCAATGTCAGCAGCTTGTGCTGCAACACACCTGGGAGAATCTGTGAGGTGCCATCTCCCTTGGGTACCACAGGACTGTCCCCTCCTACTCTGACCACTAACAGACTCAACCACGAAGACAGTTATAGGAGGTATTTCCTCAGCTAATTGCTAATTACATTAATTGACAAGACATCTGACTCAGCTGCTGTAGAGCCTGGTGGAAGCTGGGCCTCCTTCTCCCTGTAGCAGGAATGCCTTATCCATGGGGAGAGGGTGTAACAGCATCACCTTACAGACACACAGGCCAGCCCTGGGACAGAGCTCATGCCAGCACAGCCTCCTGACTGCAGGGGGATGTGTCTGCCCTGGCAGCGCTCCAGCACCACGGAGCCCACTGAGAAAACAGAGCAACACTGAACACAGGTGTTCTGCACAAGGTAACACCGCCAGCATTCGTGTGGTGGGATCCATGGACAGGGGACCACAGTCACAACTGCTGAGCTCAAAGGAAAAACTGAAAGAGTAGCCCAGGACTAAGGTGGCACAATACAGAACATTGAACTGCGCTTGCTCTCTGCACTGCCACACGAGTGTCACCGCCACAGAGCCGAGGGACAGCAGCAGAGCTCAGAGCTGGGAACAGCAGAGCTCAGAGCTGGGAACAGCAGAGCTCAGAGCCCTTCACTTCCCACCTTCACCTGACCCCCTCGGTGCTGAGCAGCCACTGTCCAGGCCCAGGTGCCAGATGGGCACACACAGCCCCCACCCCAATGCAGGGAGCTGGGGGGCTCAGGTCTGAGCTCTGTTAATGTTCCACTCATGAAGGACAGAAGATCCAGGTAACTTCTGGTTTCTATAGGTCTGGAACTCATGCATGTTCCAATTTGCAATACAAATATTAGTATTGTGTTAGGTTAAGTACCAGCTGTCCTGAGAGCCAGGATGGCATCCCAAATCCAGCACACCCTCCCAGGCTGCTGTCTGGCAGGACACGTGCCTGGCACAGCAGTGTCTCCTCCCAGGACTATCCAGTTTGAGTGTTCCAGAAGTGCTCCCTGTTCCCAATTCAGAGACAGAGTTCAATGCTATGGCAGAGCTGAAGGAAACATCTTGATACAACTACATTGCGAGTTTTGGCTAAGCTGGTGAATTTTCCACAGGAGCACCAGTGCACCCCAGTTCTGCAGGCACAGATGCACACACAGCATTTCAGTGAGTGGTCAAGAATGGACTAGAAGGCTGAGTACCCCCTTCTAAACTAAAAGCACCCTGGAATTTGTCATAAGGACTTCAGTCTGAGCTTTCTCTTTGCTCACATATGCAGTGATCTTATAGTATGAACATGATTTAGGGGAGATTTTAACAGGGTATGAATTCACATGATCACTGGAAGCCTTGACTTACCAGGCTGCCTTTTCTTCCATCAGTTCCATCCCAGGATGCCTGTCCTTTGCCTATCCAGGCAGACTGAGCAGTACCCCACCTCCTCAATACATGTAGCACTTCCTAAAGCTAGAGATGGGCTCCCATGAGCAAATGATCCTGTATTTCCTTATCCAGGCTGTTATCAGAGGAATAATGCTCTCAGGAACCTAAGGAGAGAACTGTGGATACCGAAATGCTGCTAGCAGACGAATTTTCCAGCTTCTTGCATTAACTGTTGAGAACCTTTCCTTTCTCACGTAGGATATGAAAACAGTAAGATAGTTTATCCAGACGACAGTCACATCTGGTGTTTTGCTAAGTTCTGTTTAGGGTACACTGGGAAATGTTTTACTGTGGATGTGATAGAACCTGAACCAATCACCCTAGGAGGTGTGTGAACATTGTCCAATCGCTTTATGGAACTAGACTATATAAAAATGATTGTAAAATTAATAAGTAATTCATTCTTTCGCTGGATTTGATGTTGCTGCATCTCTCAGTTCCTGGCTCTACAGCGACAGAGAACTGCTTTATGGTTTAATTCAGCAGCCCCTGCCAGAATGAACCACTGTGCTTTAGGCTTTGGTCCTTGCACACCAGACGTCAGGAGTTTCAAAACACTCAAGTTACTGTGACACTTAGGTTTCCCACATACAATGTATATTCTCTGTAAGGATCAGAACAGCCCTTAGTTACTGTTAGGTGTAAGAGCAATAAAGTGCAAAGAGCAATGCCATAGAATAATAATTGCTTCTGCAGTTGGAAAGCCCTCAGCCTGGCCGTGGCAGGTTTAAGTAGACTTTGTCCTGCCATGTCCCACTGGCATTTGGCATGTGCAGCCCCTGGACAGAGGGATGTTGACCTGCTGGCTCCCTGAAAGTACCAGAGAACAAGAAGACAAACTGAGCAAACCAGAAGGCACAACCTGAAACTCTGGAGAGAGACCACACGCCAAAAATCCCCAAACCACTACTAAGTGTAAGTTTCCCTACATTAAGATGACCCATCTGTCCCCCACTTTCCTATCCCTGTCCCCCTTCCTGCCAGTGAGCACTGTGGGGATCTCTGTGCAGCCCACCAAGGCGAGCAACAAGCACCTGCTGCCCCTCAAGACCAGAAACACAACCACAACACCAGCACACACCGTAAAGCAGCTGCACTCTGAGGAGCAGGTGCAGAGCTGGAATCACACCACTTGAAGAGTAATTTCCCATATGTTTGAGAACACGGGCCCAGATTTTCATGCCTTGGTGCCTAACAGGATACCAGGTAGCAGTTCAGATGTATTAAGCACTCTGCTTTATCAGTACTAGAAAAATCAGACCTCCCAATCAGAAACTTCTTACTAAGGAAATTCACTTGCTTATCAGTGAGAATTCACCATAAAGCCAGCTAAAGAATTTATTCATAAATCTCACCTGCAAGAGGAAAAATAAGTTCTACCTTCAGTTTTTAGTTACTGGAACATGCAGAAACTGTGCAGAGACCAGAGTTCCCATATGCACAAGTTCCACTGCAGAACATGCAGAGTTCCCCCTTCAGCAGCTCCCTGCTGGACTATTTCCTTCCTACATTTCTGACTGTAGCTACTTGAAAACCCCAACTCTGACCTTCACCACTTAGAGATGGAGGAAAACAGCAACCAAGAGCTCAGGACTGCAGTCAGTGCTTCCCAGCAAGAGAACTCCGCTGGCAGCCTTCCGAGCCTGTGCACTGGACCTCGACGTGTCACACAAGGCCAGCTCCAAATCTAGGCAGCCATAAGCACCACGCTCCAAGAGCAGGACCAGGTCTGGCAGGAATCAGCTGTGGTACAGATGGATGGCTCAGAGAACCTCAGTACAAGAGGCCAATTGAACAGCAGCCACTGCCCCTTCAAATAAAGAAGTCTGTTGGTAACTCGAAGCCAAGTGCACAGAGAGAACATGGGGAATAGGTGAGCTTAGGGGTGCCCATGGTGCAGCACAGCACACACAGGTATTCCCAAACCAGCACAGGCCAGCCCCCTCCTGAATACATTCCCTCTCCAGGAAAACCTCAAAGGACTTGGAAAACCTGCACATGGTCTTAAGCATAGGTTATGGCTTCTGGAGGTGACTCAGAATCCCAGAAAGATTTGGGTTGGAAGGGACCTTAAAGACCACCCAGTTGCAGCCCCCTGCCACCAGCAGGGACACCTTCCACTAGCCCAGGCTGCCCTGCCCCTGTGGCCAGGTGTGCAGGCTTTCCAGTTTACCAGCCATTCCCAAGTTTCTGGCAATCCTGCCAACAGGATTAAGCACCAGTCAGCCTGAAGAGAGTTAAATTGCCAGCTCAGCTTTCAGCACCAGGAGCACAGAGGTGTCTGACAGCACTGCCAGCTGTGCTTCCCTCCGAGCTTCAAAGTTTCTCACAGTGTTGCACAACACACACTGCAGCCAAGTCTGCCTAAAATATGCAAATACCACTGACACACAAGTGATTCACAGCCCTGAGGTTTGTCACTGGCTGGACAAGGAGATCTTTAAGACTGAAAGCAGCCAAGTGCCACCCTTGCCCACCCCACATCAGTACACAGTTCAGTGAGTGTGAAGAGCTCAGGCACAGGCACCTTGGCTCACTGAGGTATCTTCCTTCTGCTGAGAAAAGCACAGATAATACAAAGAGCAAATGCCTTTCTCTCCAAAGTAGCAGGAAGGACTCTCTTGTCTTTTGACACTCACTGACCAGTTACCAAGAGGTAAAGAGACACTAAGGGAAAAGTCCAGCTCTGTGTGGCAGCTTGCCCAGATGGGAACCTGAGACTTTCACACATTGAGTAACTTCACTTTTCTACTCATCTGCTTAAGAGCATCTGCCAGCTCTGCAGCCTCTCCTTCTGTTTGCTTTGAGCACAAATCCATATTTGTTAACCTCCATCTCTGGGTGATGCTTGCAGGAGCTGTCACCTGTATATGAGTACGCCAGGCCATGGCTGCAACAGGATCAGGCAGCTCTGGTTTCACAGCCTTTATCAGAGATCACACACAACAATCTGATGCCTGCTGCAAGCCAGGACCTGGAGACAAGCAATCTGTTGACTTGCAACCTGAACAAGCACTCAGTGTCACAACCCTGAACCAGCTCCTGCTGCAAGAATGCCCAAAACTTCAGTGCTGGGAAGATGCCCAGAGAGACTTGTAGCAATTTTCACTACTTTATCTTTCAGGCAGGAACGCCATTTCCCTGTATCTCGTATATTTTTGCAGTTATTCTGCAAAATTGTGTGTCCGCTCACTCATTCTTCCCTTTTAAGCCTGGACACCGCTTACCACCCTGTAGGTGACCATCTTCTACAAAGACAGCTTTTAAAACTTGTTTGAATGACAGGTCTGAATTTCAGAGAACTCAGCAGGACACCACATTAATTTGCAGAATATTAGGTTTTATGTTTCTGTTCCCATCCTCAAGCACTCAGCCTCCTTGGTTGGCACCTCAGCCTTTCCTTCTTTCCTTTTTCAGAGGCCAGCTGAGCTCACCTGAGGGCTTCAAGGAACCTGTAGGTCCCCAGGGAAGAGGTTTGGCACAGGGGAGAGGACATCACCCAATGCATTCACAAGGTTTAAAACACTTGCATTGCAGCCCAAGGGGGTCCGTGCAGCCCTGCAAGGGGAAGCAGGCAACACTTAATCCTCTAGGGCTCATATCTGAGGGATAAGGAACTCCACACAGTCTTATTCAGAGAGAATAAACCATTTCACACTGACTTGCTCATGCAATAAAGGAATTTCATGAGATTAACTGTTTAGACAAGCCCATGAGTAAGGACAGAAGAACTAGTTTCCTTCCAGGAAGCGACCTATTCATAGCCTTTAATGGAAATCTCCAAATACTTACGAATTAGTTGTTTTGCTGTATTAAGGGAAACTTCATATCACCCTTCCCATAGATGCAGTTCTCTATGCACACTGAAAATGAAAAACATGCTACAATATAGCTAAATCTACAAACCACGCACAGTTTGGAGGTGAGCTTTTAACTCCTTTCCTGAACAGCCTCTGTCTGCCCACTGCAGCCACCAATAGTGTCAATCTCAGACCTCCATATAGTTATTTTCCCTTCTACAGTAACCGGAGTGCTGGAAGTCAGAGTCAAGTAGCCTTGGAATGGCCTTGCAGCCACCAGGACAGACGTAACCAGTTTCAGGAAAGAATGAAAACATGTCCTACTCTCTGTTTTTTTAAGCAATGCTGGTTAAAAAACAGATTTTAGCAACTTTAGCCAGACAGCAGCTACTTTAAAAACAGCAGCACTATAAATTAACATGATTCGAATGCAACTGGCCTTTCAGTCACATTTTTCCCCTAAACAGGACACGTATCAAATGTTTCAAGGGAACAGACAAGGTGGAAAAAAGACCTTTGTCTTCATGCTATGAGCTGTTGTAGCCCTTCATCCTGAAGACCCAGGAATTCAGAAGAAAAATTAGAAAAAAAAAAAGAGTTCATCAGCAGAACTGCTGGAAAAGAGTTTTGATCTTTTCAGGAAAACAGTCAAAAATTTCTCTCACACTGAAAGAGTCAACTTGTTTCAGCTTCCACATTACATGAAGTTCTGTCCTTTTTGCCTGAATACAAGGTTGCTCAAAGCAAGCAAAGCTCAAGGGAGCTGACGTACTTGCCAAGGAAGTGTCAACCCTGAGAGATGATAACTCGGGGCAGACCCAGCCAAACCTTGCAGGTGCCATGCATGGGTCCCTGCTGAGCAGTGGGACCAGCACGCAGCACTAGGAGAGCACTCCAATCTCACCCAGAGACACTCCACAAACAGGGGAAATCTGCATGTCCATGCCCTAATATCAAACACTGCTAACAGAACAGTTACAGCCAACAAGCTTCTGTGATGAGTATGACAAAGCCCCCTATCAAAAACAAGAAATAACTGGAAAGCATCAGCTCCCTGCTTGCCAGGCCAGGCACTGACACCACTCTGCCTCCCATTTATCAGGAGGAAGTTAGTTAATATTTGAGTAGGCTATTACAGCTCAAGGCAGAGGATCGAGTACACTGTGCCACACTCTCAACTAGACTCCTCACAAAAAAATTTTAAAAAGATAAAGCTTAAGACAAATGCACAGCAAAGACAGTACAGAGCAGAATACATCCTCACAGTGTTTCGGTGACAAATCACGGTTATTTCAGGAAATAGGAAGGAAGTCCTCATCGTTTTGGGAAAGAGTAGAATTAAGCCATGAAGTAAGCCCAGTTCTCTGCTACATCCCCACCTCTGCTGAGCTCACACAGACTATGTTGGCTCTCCTGGTCTCATCACCCAGCTCACCCCACTGGCTGCTTTCCACAGAGGACACAGCTGTCTCAGAAGTGCTGGAAAGGCAGGAGACTCCAAAAAAGCTCTTCCAAGTCACACCTTGGTGAAACACCAGCTTTTCTGACTGATGTCAGGGCTGACAAAGCTCAGCGTACCTGTCCCCCAGCCCAGCAGCACCAAGCCCGGCGCTGTGCCCAGGACGTGACCCAGTGGGCGCCTGGGATTTTAGCACCACAAGCATTTCCAACAGGGCCCAAGCACAGCAGCACAGCAACTGCTGGACACCTGGGGCTTCCTGGCATTTATTTAAGTGAGCTCAACAACACATGAGGGGATGGAGACAGTTTCGAGAAAAAGGGTATATGAGATCTCTTCTGCCACCACCACTCCGGTAACAGCCTTAAAATCACAGCTGTAATTCAGGCTCATTTCAAAGCTCCGTATCTTCCCTGAAGTCTATTGAGCTGTTCTGCTTTCTGCTCCAGCTATTGATTACTGGGGTGGATGGGGTGAGGGGGAACATGAGCAACTGCCTCCCAGCCACTTTTCAGTGATGCCACATCTAGTGACGTCACGACTGTCTCCATGGTGACACACAACACAACTGAATTGAATCAGGAGGAGGCCAATTAGAACAAGAAAGCTCTTTTGTGGCTGGAACCATAGTAATTAGCAGAAATAAGAGAAGCCATTATAAAAAAGACATCATTGTAACAATAAAAACTTTGTTTTTAGCTTGCTAGGTGAACCTCAAACCATATATATATATATATATATTAAAAAAAAAATCCCTT
>VZTE01000267.1:402986-426568 GCA_013397775.1 Eulacestoma nigropectus
CCCGAGCCCGGCACCGGCACCGCCCCGAGCCCCGCCCCGCCCCGCCACGCTCCCACCGCCGCGCCGGTCCCTCTGCCCCGCCGGACACGCGGCGCCCGCGCTCGGCTCGGCCAGGACCCTCGGGACGCTGGCACTGCCGAGAAGGGACACGGGCGGCGGCCGCCGCTGCCGCACCGCCGCTGCCGCGGGGGGAGCCGAGCGCTGCTGAACAAAGCGGGCGCCGCTCCCACCCCACGCGGGAGCTTTGTCTCCTTGTCGCTGCAGCCACGGTGACATCTTCCCCAGCGCGGCCGCGGTCCCACCCACGCGCAGACGTGGGTTTGGCTGAAACACCCCTCCCGTATCCCCCCGCTCCAGCCGCTCCAGCCCCGGGAGCGGGCGCGGTGGGACCCCCGTGGGCGGCGGGTGCAGGGGCGCAGCGCTGCCGCCACGCACCTCCTGCAGCATCGCCGACAGGAACCCTCCGGTGCAGAGGGAAATACACGGAAAAGAAACAAGTGGGACGAGGAGGTTTCCCTTGTGGGTGTTTTTCCCTGGTCCCAGATTTGCTGGTGGAGCTCTGCTCCGCTGGGCACGGGGAAAGGGAGCGGAGCCTCAGCGGGTGCGGGCGCTGTGTTGGGGCTGTGCTTTGTGCCTCCCCTGGGGCTGCCAGAGCAGGGCTGATGGAGGATGGAGGTGCGGAGGGGAGCAGGGCTGGCACAGCGTGCGGGCTGCGGGAAGAACCTGCTGGGCAAGAGCCACCCGGGTCTGCACCCTGGGCACAGCCACGCTGGGTGCTGGAGGAGCATCCAGCTCTATCCCTGAGATCCTGCGCCAACACGCGAAGCTGAGCACAAGGCTCCCCTGGACCGGGGCTGGGGACAGAGGAGCCACTGCGAGGCCGGAGCCACTCTGTGTGGCATCTTGCCGAGACGGGCAGCAGGTGCCCACCAGCCCAGTGTGGCGCGGGCACTGGTGGTGCTCGGCCCTGGGCAGGGTTTGTGGCTGTGCGAGCAGCGGTGCTGCCGCGTGGCTCCTGCCAGCAGCACGTGTGCTGCCTCGGCCCCTCGCTGTTCCCATCACTCCTTGATGCTGTGATTTACTGATGGCTCGCTGGGCTCCTAGCACTCGGAGAAGGGCTGGTCTGCAGCAAGGAGCGATCAAAGCGCCGTGGGAAACAGCGCGCTGAGCCCAAGTGCTGCCGGCTCCGCAGGCAAGGCTGAGCCACCGCCACTCCCGGCATTCAGCGACCGAATCGCTGCGGATTTGCTGCTTCTGCTCTTGGAAGCAGCAGCACAATGGGGCTGAAGGAGGATTTGGTCACAGAGTCAGCCCTGAGCCTTGGGATCCTCAGCCTAGGGCCTCCCCGCTCCGCTGCCTACCGAGGAAAAAAGGAAACTTGTTTTCAGTTCAGGGTCTCCCAGGTAGCTCTGAACTGCCAATCTCTTCCTGAACACTCAGAAATACCCAGGTCATGGCTCAGTAGATGGAAAAGATAATGGGAGATCGTGAAGGAGAAGAAAAGCAACCCAAACCAAGACATATACAAAGAAACCCTCATTTGCCCGCACTGTCTGACATCCTGAAAATGCTCCAGGCTGTTTGCAGAGCCTCACTCAACCCCACCCAGCCCTGCTCTCCTGGCACATGTGTGTGTCTGTCTCAGCTAAGGCTGTCTTTGGTTGCTGCTGGGCTGCCCCATGGGGAGCCGCAGAGGGGCTGAGCATCACCGACAGCGGGGACACAAAGGGGCACCCACCACTGCCTGGTGTCAGGGCAGCTCTGTGCTCACCTGGGTCACAAGGATGGCCAGCACGTGGGGATGCCACCAGGCCCCTCGGCCTGAGGAGAGACCTCAGGTGTCTGTGTGCCCTCCAGCCAGCTCTCCTCACAGGCAGAGCACAGCACCGTGCACAGACTCCTGGTGCTGCCCTCCCAGAGGCTCTGAGTGAGCTGAGGCACCCCTTGGTGCTTTGGCTACTCCTCTCCCACGAGGACAGCACCAACTCCCTTTCCTGCTATCAAAGCTGATAAAAGCAAGTAACAAGAAGGACTTGTCTTTCTGACCATATCAGCAAAGGGAAATCCTGGCAGCTGCCTTTGTTTCTACTCCTTTGTAGATGGTCCCTGCTGGGAGAAGGCAGGCTTGGCCAGGACCTTGGAGCTGTGCTCACCTCCCCTGTGTCTGTTTGTGCCAGTACAGCATCACACTATGGCTGCTGCTCCCCCCTTCCCAGGGACCTGGGCGAGTGGCATTTCTGTGGGCTCAAACCCATTGCAGCTGCTTTTAGGTGCTAGACACGTGCCTGCAGCAGGCAGCGAGCTCACAGCCCGGGTGCTGCCCATGGGAGCGCTGGAATCTGGCGGCAAAGAGCACCAGGCACATAAAGACAGAGATGGTTTAGGTTAGGGGGTGGAGCCAAGAGCAGGGCTGTGGCCACGGCACAGCTTCCTGGGGAAAAGGGAGCGCTGGCTGGGCACAGGGCGGTGGTGGAGTTTCCATAATAACAAGGGAAAGATCAGAGGTGAAAAATGAACTGGCAAATATGGACAGAAAGAGCTGCCATGAATTTCTGTTTGTCCCACAGACACATGAATACATCACAGAAGGTGTGTTACGTGCCCTTTTTTTCTCTGCAAACACTGATGGAGCATGCAACAGAAATCTTTCCCTGGCAGACACATGCACACACATACACTCTCTCCCTCTAATCCCTTTCCTGCTCGTATGTCAGAGAAAGCTATTTCTGGAACGTGAAATCTAGGTCAAAAAGAAGGAGAAAATCTGAAGGGAATGATAACAGTCCCTCCCAAAGGCCGTGTGAGGTCAGCTCATCCTGATGGAATTAGCGAGGGGCCGCAGTGGTGCTTCACCCCTGGCTGAGCGATGCCTTCTGGCCTGGTGTGAGCTCCCTGTGCCTTCCCATCACTGCTGCTTCCCCACACAGGAGAGAAGGCCATGGCAGCTGAGAGGAGTGCAACAGAAATCGCCTGCCTACACAGAGACCGGGATCACGGCACACAGAGGAGGAGAAGGAGGAGGAAGATACACGACTTTCCCAGAAGCCACACGACTTTCCCAGAAGCCGTGGAAACTCGTCCCACAGTGAGCCAGCCCTTAGGGGTTGGGCCAGCACAGTGAGGGGTGCAGGCACTTTGTCCTTCCTCCTAAGCACAGCCCTGCTGCCCCTGCAAGAGCATCAGTGCCAGGGGACCAGGCTGGCATCTGCCTCTTCCTGGGGCAGGGCAGGGTCCCCAGCACAGCCACGGGCCCAGAAGCCAGCTCTAATTTAGTCATAAACAGGGAAACAAAAGCAATACAAAGAAGACAGGAAGCAGGTGGGAGGCAGAGGGCAGCTGTTCTGTCCCAACCCTTGGGAGTATCTCTCCCAGGTAGTGCTCTCCTGCCCAGCCTGGGCTTGGCAAAGTTCTGGTATATGGATGGGCACAAGGTGCGTGCAGCCCTGGCCTCCCTGCAAGAGATCTGGACACAGGATAAGGAGCTGGACACCTGAGCTTTTTGGGAACAGGCTGCTGAATCCCAGGGCAGGATGCTCTGAGCAAGCGTGATGTTACCAGACGGCACAAGGAGGACTGGGAAGAGCTTGGGTAGAACTGGCTTGGTGTGAGCTTTCCCGCTGTATTTGCTTGTTCACCTCTGCTTTCCTGTTTCCCCTGGACATCAAATATTCCGCTCTGCATTGCAAGCAGTCTATTAAACAAGCAATTCCCAGAGCTGCCTCTAATAAGCAGGAGCCGGGGCTGGGGAGCCCTTTGTGGTGCTCGGGAGCCGGCGCGGCTGTCACCGCACGCCTGGCAATTAGAGGAATAGGTTCCACTGGGGCTTTTGAGTCTCCGGCTGCACAAAGCTTTGTTTAAGGCTGATCAAGGGCAGCTCATCATCTGTCTCGCTGGCTGTCAAATGGGAGCTAATTGCCTTGTAATGTGCCGGTGACACAGGCATTAGTGGGAGGAACTGGCGTGGCAGGGGTGTGACAGCTGTCAGGGCTCTCCCCCGTGCTCCCCACACACCAGGCATGGAGCTCGCTGCCCCTCCTCCTGCCCTCTGGCGGTGCCTGAATCCCTCTGCTTTAGCATCCAACCCCCACATGGCCCTCAAGGAACAAGAAGCCTGTGCTGGCCCCAGTACTGCTGCTACTGGTGCCTCTTTAGGATGTGTCCCTACAGAGACAAAAGCGTGGTGGTCCCCATTTCTCTGCTGGTGCATGGATGCTGGATAAAGAAAGGCGTCCCTAGGACGTGTTTGGGTGAGGGCTCTTAATTGTGTCATCTCAGAGGCCTCCGTGGAGCAGAGGCCATCAGTGACCATTACACCTGCAGGTGACAGTGCACCCACTTCTCCCTGCTGGTCCAGGCTGATGCCACCGAGCTGCCACCTGCTTCTCGGGAGGCTCCTCTCCTACACCACCAGCCACTCAGAGTCTCAGGAATGCACAGAAAAGGCCCTGGGGGGTGCTGGCTGACAGCAGCTGAGCATGCACAGGTGGGCAAGAGGCCAGTGACACTTGGCCTGTACCAGCCACGGTGTGGCAGCAGGACCAGTGACTGTCCCCTGTGCTGGGCACAGCTGAGGCACCTCGAGTGCTGTGTCCATTTCTGGGGCCCTTGTGACAAGAAAGACCTTGAGGGGCTGGAGCATGTCCACGGAAGGAAATGGAGCTGGGGAAGGGGCTGGAGCCCCAGGAGCAGCTGAGGGAGCTGGGAAAGGGGCTCAGACTGGAGAAAAGGAGGCTCAGGGGGGACCTTCTGGCTCTGCACAACTCCCTGACAGGAGGGGGCAGCCGGGGGGGTCGGGCTCTGCTCCCAGGGAACAAGGGGCAGGATGAGAGGAAATGGCCTCAAGTTGCACCAGGAGAGGTTTAGACTGGATATTAGGGAAAACCTCTTCATGGAAAGGGTGGTCAGGCACTGGCACAGCTGCTCAGGGCAGTGGTGGAGTCATCAACCCTGGGAAGTGTTCAAAAAACTTGTGGATGTGGCACTTGGAGACACAGTTTAGTGGTGGGCTTGGCAGTGCTGGGTTAACAGTTGGACTCAGTGATCCTAGAGGGCTTTTCCAACGAAAGTAAGTCCATGTTTTGCAGGGGATCTGAGCCCAGATGGCTGATTAGAGGTGTGAGTACTGTCCAGATGTGTCTCTTGCCTCCCACATCCTGTGCATGCACAACCACAGATGCTCTTCTCTGTTCTCCAACCCTCTGCCAAAACTCTTTCCCTCCCCAAGCCCCAGCAGCCAATGTGAAGGGCTGGGGGATGCTCTGGGATGCTGGGTCATGTCAGAGAGAGGTGGCACCCAGGCATTTTGGAAGCCCCCTCTGTGCTATGCCTGCTGCTGCTGCCCGGTGTCAGCCTGGAACTATGGCAGCACGAAGCTTAGCAGTGCTGAGCCAGCAAGGAGAGGGCTGTGGGAGAAGGGCAGCCAGATGGGAAGAGTGTGGGACAGAAGCCGAGTGGAGAGGGTGGCAGGAAGGAGGGACAGGGCTGAGCAAACAGCCCATCCCTCCCAGAGTATCTCTTCCAGTTCCTGCCTCATCCAGTGGACCTTGACTGGGATGCCTCTGCAGCTCAGACCACTGCAGGGAGATGTTAGGTCATGCCCGTATCTCGAGGGGAAGGCCTGGAGCCAGGCAGGAAGGCTGCCGGTGCCCCCTCCCCACTGCCCACTCTGCCCAGAGCTGGGATGTGCCTGTCTCCCACTGACAGCCCACCCCAGTGCTCTGGCAGCTTTGCCCACAGCAGATGAGTTGAGGCTGCTCTGAATCCCCCTTGGTGCCAGAGCTGGTGCTGAGAGCCACCGTGCTGCTGAGCCTGACCCCGGCGTCCGCATGGAGATGGGATGTGCTGCCTGCACAGACAGCCCTGAGAACGGGCTGGATTCCTCCTGCCTGCTCTGGCATCTGCCTTGCACCATGTACAGGCACCACCACCATATCCGGGAACACCAAGGTATCATCTCTTCTAACCAGTTCCCAAAATTATCCCCAGGATGGCACCTCTCAGCTCCTCACACCTTGTGTTACACCTGAGCCTCACGTGGAGCACCGGGGCTGGCCAGAGCTGGGAAGGGCACAGGCTGCCTTGGAGAAAATGATGCAAAGTGATGCAGATCAAGTGACTTGGAGCACCATGGAAATGCTGCCATGGCTCAGCACAGGGATGCTGCGTTCTGGGGCTTGGGAAGGCTCATTAGTGCCTTGAAACTCAGTGCAAGACCTGTTTGTATCCCACAGCCAGGGATGTTGAGGCCTCTCCATGTATCATCACAGAGTCACAGCATGGTCTGGGTTGGAAGGGACCTTAAAGCCCATCCAGTGCCACCCCCTGCCATGGGCAGGGACACCTTCCACTATCCCAGGTTGCTCCAAGCCTCCTCCAGCCTGGCCTCCGGCACTTCCAGGGATCCAAGGGCAGCCATAGCTTCTCTGGGCAGCCTGTGCAAGCACCTCACTAACCTCTAAGATCTTCCTGGAGCCTTCTCTTTTCCAGGTTGAACATTGCCACCTCTCTCAGCCTGTCTCCAGAGCAGAAGGGCTCCAGCCCTTGGAGCATCTCCGTGGTATCCTCTGGACTTACTTCAGCAGCTCCATGTCTTTCTTGTGCTGAGGGCCCCAGAGCTGGAGGCAGCTCTGCAGGAGGGGTCTCATGAGAGCAGAGTAGAGCAGGGGCAGTTTCCTCCCTTGACCCGCTGGTCACGCCTCCTTTGATGCAGCGCCCAGAGCCCGCCTGGCATTCCAGCACCCACTTCGGCTGCTGCCCATCCTCTCGGGCACAGAGTAAGCCCCCACAAGCCCCCAAAAGCCACGGCTGGGGATGCAGGCACCCGAGCCCAGCGCTCCGCATGCTCGACAGCCCCCAGGCAGTGACTGCAGTGTCCCCTGTCCCCTGTTCCCCAGCCCCGCGCCCCGTCCCCCGCACGCCGCTGCACTCACTGCTGTTGGTGGGCAGGGTCCTGCTGCCGCTGAGGCTGCCCGTGGGCGGCGGGGAGATGGAGCGGACGGAGCCCGTGTCGTCTTCCTGGGAGCAGCCCGCCTGGATGGCGCGGAGGTAGCTGTGGCTCCGGGATCGGAAGTAGCTGGGCAGAGGCAGGTCCAGCACCTCCGCAGCCGCCGACTCGGCCTCGCTGTAGGTGGAGTCGCAGACAGGCTCGTACTGCTCCCCCAGCTCCGGCTCGGGTGCCTGCACGGGGACAGGGGCAGCCCCAGTCAGCCCCCGCCTGCCGCCGCCCTTCCCTTCCCTCCTGCTCCTCGCCCTCTGGCCACTCCTGCGTGGTCCTGCTCACGGCAGGGGGGACCGGAGGTGCAGTGGTCAGAGGTCAGTGGTCAGTGCTGCTGGGGCACGGGGTGCCCGGGGCTCTCTGCTGAGAGAGGGAAGAGGGGCCCCTCCTTGGAGGCGAGAGGGTCCCTGCTTGTGGAGTAGGGGACACTTACCAGCACAGTGCCTGTGAAACACCCCCAGTCCTGCTGGTGAGAGCACCTGTGGCCAAAATCCCAGTCCAGCCTCTGCCAGGGCCCCTGTCCCAGCACAGCTGGGACACCCCAGCCTCAGATGTGAGACCCCGGCAGGGCAGGCTTGCTCCTCGGGGCACAACACTGGGAGACAGCAGGGGAGAGGTGTGGGCTGAGGGACAGCCCCCACACTTGCCTAGGGTGGGTTTCAGAATCCATCCCAGCCCCATTCCTGGTGAGGGCCAGGAGAGGGCTTGGCTGTGGTCAGGGGTGAGCAGGGCAGGGGCAGCTCTCCCACTGCCCCCACCTCCCTCCCCCCTGCCCACAGCCCTGCCTCGCTCTCCCCTGGCAGCTGCTGGGCAACTTGGTCTTGGGAGAGGCTCAGCCAGGTCAAACCAGACCCAGCCCAGAGCAGACTGTTCTGAAATATAGGTGAGAGATGCTGAGACTGGCCCTGTTTCCCACATCCACCTCTCCTGGCTCTTTCTTTCTCCTGGCACTCAAGGACATTGTTTCTGCCCAGCATTGGCATCTGAGCCCATGAGATTTGGCTCAAGAAGTTCATCTGCTTTCCCCCTAAAACTGACAGCACCTAAGCCCCTGCTGGGCCCAGGACTCAAGCTCTCCAGCTGCCCTGCACTGCCCAGGTCAGGAGTGCTGTCTCCTTCTCCTCTTTTCCTTCTCTTCCTGCCGCTGGCCTGGGCATGGGCTGACCCCAGAGCCTGCCTCACACCCTGCTGTGGGTGTCCAGGCTGGCCCCAGAAAGCTCTGTGAGGAAGGATGAGAGAAACGCCAGCGGGACAATACCTGCTCTCCATGGGTAAATATCTGAGGGATAAGTGAGGGGGGTCCAAAGATCTGGAAGAAAGAGTTGGAGAAGGTTAAAGGCCAGGAACAGAGGAGCCCCTCACACAGACAGTCACTGCACAGGGACTGAGGACAAGGGGAGCAGGGCGCCTGTCCCCTGGGGCCACTGCTGCTGACACTTCAGTACGAACCGCAGAGCTCATAAGATGCCAAGCGAGGCCACACAGGCCCCTCAGACAGTGGCACGGACATGGCAAAGCTCCACAGGACACCTCAACCACGGGAGAAGCTGCCGAGCATTCGGCCTGCTGTGTGCACCACATACCCACGTATACCCACAGGGGACACTGGGAACACACCGTGCTGGGACACCCCTCAGCACACAGGGGCAGCTGGACAAGGTAGCCGTGGCTCCCACTGAGCACCCCTGGGTAGCCCCCAGCATTGGCCAGCACCTCACAGCCCACAGAGCCAGGGGTGTGGACAGTCTGAGTGCTCCACATGGGGGGAACTGTCCTTCAGCCTGCAGGGCTGGGCTGGCCACCTCTGCTGTGTCCCCTTGCCAGAAGCAGCCACACAGAAGCTGTTCTGCCTCCCCAGCAGAGCAAAGCCATGGCACACACTCGGCATACGGACAGACCCCGACAGAGCACAGCCACCCCCTCCTCCTCCTCCTCTCCACCCTCGGGGCTCTGCCTAGCACCACCTGCCCAGGATGAACCTTCTCGGGAGGAATCCAGGTCCAAAGTGTACCTGGGGAAAGAGGCTTGGCTCTGGGGATGGGCCTGGCCCTCTTGCACAGGGCACAGCTCCCAGTGGGGCTTGGCAGTATTGGGGTCACCAGCTCTGTCCCCCTTGGTGTGACAGGGGGTGCTGACACACACACCCGGTGATCCCTGGACTGCCAGAGGGCTGCAAGGTGGAGCTGGGTGGAGACAAAACCAAGCAGAGAGGACTTGTCTGTCAGAGTTGGGGGTGCTTCCATGTGGGAAGACACTGGGGTCTGGCTGGACACAGAAGGAAGGTGTTGGAGGTCACACAAAAGTGAGGGCAGGGCAGGAACTGCCTCTGGCACTGGGATGGATGAGACCAGCACGCACTGGTGGATTAATCAGCTCCATCCTGGATCAACAGATGTGCAGTTTGTGGGAGGCCTCTCAATCCCAACCAGCTGCAGCTGAACTCTCTGGTTTTCAGGGGACAGTGGCAGAGTGCATATGATGGCAGCAGCCTCACGTGTGAGTGGGTGCTGTGGCAGTCGGTGTGCCCCTAGCATCCCAGTGCCACCAGTCTGCCTCTGGGCTGGCTACCTGGGCAGCTTCCAGGGCACATCATGGGCTGCTCAGACCCTTCAGCTCCAAGTCCCTCCTGATGTCTCCATGTGGGTGCTTCACTCAGCTCCTGGAAGCAGCTCTAGGCATGGATAGAGCACAGAACCAGTCTCCTGCAGGGACCTGGCTTCAGCACAGACTGACACGCAAAGGACAAGGCCACGACGGTCCTGACCCCGCTGTGCACTGAGACACCCAGCACATTGCTGCTGCTGCTGCTGCATGAGGGACAGGACTGACCACAGGGAACAGGAATGCCCAGCAATGCCCCTGCTCCCCCCAGGCTCCCCTCCAAGGGCTCCAACCGCTCTGGGACAGCAGGAGACTCCAGCCAAGGGGCTCAGAGCCCCCCACACCTGGATGGGAACACGGGCAGGACATGCCCCCCACCCACCCTGGGGCTCCTGATGCCCCCCCGCTGCTGTGGCCCCCCCCGCACACACAGAGAAGCTGTGTGGGCACATGTCCTCATGCAGACACACAGGGACAAACGGGACAGAGGCCCAGGGTGACTGGGCTCACTGGGCAGAGCTGTGGAGCCATCGCTGCCCTGCGGTGAAAGGGCTGAGATGAGCACACGAGACCTCTGCAAAGGTCGTCTCTGCACCGGTTACCTCCTGGCCTGTGAGGCAGCTCCAGAGCAATCCCAGCCCCAAGGAGCTCCAGAGTAATCCCACAATCATGGAGTGGAGAGTTAAACCCATTTTGCATCAACTGCATCCCAAATGTTGGTTGGGGCGTGAGCCCACCCTGTGGCAAGGGTTTGCCACCCTCTGCCAGCACCTCATAGGCATCCTTGGCTTTGCCATGGGGCCCAGGAATATCCAAGTGAGACGTCCCCAGCTGGCTGGCAGGACAGGCTCCTGAACTATGGGCACCTTGTTCCTGGGTCCAGTCTGCTGCATGAGGGGTGAGGTCCTGAGCTGAGCAGGGTGACTGTCCCTGGTGACCCTGCAGGGTCCCAGCCTGAACACCACCAGGAGAGGTTGGCCCTGATTCTGGACCCACCCAGTGGGCATGAGGGGCTTGCAGCAAGGTTGAACAGCCTTGCAGATGGTTCTGGGGGGTAATACAGTGAGACCCTGCACCCAGAGCAGCCCTGAGCTTCCCCCAGCACTGTGGGGTACCCTCTGGGCTACCATACCTGTGGCAGAGGGATTTTGGCTGCACCAGCAGTGTGAGAGGAGGCAAAGCTGCAGGAAGGAGGTCTAATAGGAATCCTGATTAAAGAGCTAGCCATGACACTTTGGTAAAGCTGCCAGGGAACAGCCTGTGCAGTTCCTGGAGCACAGCCAGTGCCTTGCTTTAAAGAGGGAAGAAGATGCTACCTCTCCCCTGAGCTGGCCTCCTCCCTTGCTGGCTGTGCCAGCACAGTGGGTCAGCACTTCAGCACCTCACCTGGTTGATGCAGCTGGACTCGTTGACACTGTCAGAGATCTGGTTGTATTCTTCCTCCCAGGTGGGGAACTTCGGAGGTAGGAGGATCTCGACAGAGTCCAGGCGGTCCAGGCTCCTGCCAGCAGAGAGAGGGTGTGAGGGTGTCCCCACGACAGGGGCAGTGCTGGGGCAGTGCTGGAGCAGAGCCAGACCACCCCTGCCCACGGCCAGACCACCCCTGCCCACGGCCCCTCTGCCAGGCACAGGCACGTGGCAGCACAGGGACGATGCTGGGCACCGTGTCCACTGCTGGGCTCCTGGAGAAGGCAACGCTTCCTCACCCTGCTGGCCCCTGGCTCGGGCATGGCACACAGGGAAAGGGCTGTAGGGTGCAGTGGAAGGAGAGGGGACAAGATTTCAGGTCCTGCTGCCCCCAGGAATGCACTGCAGGTGCCAAGTTAGTCCAGCTGAGCCCCAGGGAGCATACGGGATCTGTGCCAGCCTCCAGTCACAGCACTGCCTGGATTGCTGGAAAAGGGGGGAGAGGCAGGGTGAGAAATGACCTGTAGTTTGTATTTTGTGGACTTTGCAATTGGAAACAACTGCAAGATACATTTGTATAGAGGAACCCAAAAGATTATCTGGAAGTCTAGTGGGAACCTAGCTGGAATGACAATGCTGCACGAGCAGGGGATCAGTATTTCCAGTGCAGCTTTGCTGGGAGAAACTCTGCTACTACGTCCTGGGGCACAGCAGCAGGCTCTGCACAGGAGGAGAGCAGGGCTGTCACTGAAGCTGACCCAGCCCAGCCCTCAGCTGTGACCCAGGCACACGGGGGCTGGGAGGGATGGGGAAGGATGGGGCTCCCCTGGGGCTCCGTCCCACCACGAGACCCTGTGTGAAGGAGTCCTGGTCACAGGCTGGGTGCACACACTGGGGGACATCGTCAGCCACAGCAGCCCAGGACAGCTGTGGGGCCTCTCCCTCTGGAATCGCCTGTGATCCCAACAGAGGCCCTCATGGTGCCGCTTCCCCAACATCTGCCAGGGCCGTGGGTACAGAGGTCTGATCGTCACCTGCCTGGGGACAGCAGAGCTGAGGGCAGGGCAGGCCCTGTGCAGCGTGTGGGCATCCCACAGGGACTGTGAAGTGTCCATCCCGGGACGGGATGGGAGCGGGGAATTGTCCTTTCTGCCAGGGGAGATGGAGGAGACACCCAGGCCACGTGGGGACCACGGGCCGTGCGACACCCCTAGCCCTAGGCTCTCCGCTGACTGCCGGGTTTGAGGTTTCGTCTGTGAGCTCACACCATGAGCCAGCCGCGTTCTGGGGTGGGCAGTGTCCCTATGCCACCCCACTGGCCTTCACCCCGCCTGCCCACGGGGAAACCGAGTCACAGAGCGGCCCTTGGAGGGGCAGAGACGCTCGCAGAGGGACGGCTCGTGGCTTGCTCTGTGCCTTGCCCCGGCTCTGGGTGTCCCTGCGGCCCCCCCGTCCCAGCCACAGCCAGGGGTCCCTCCCTGCCGGAGCCCGGGGCTGCGGTGGGCGGCGAGGGCCGGTCAGCAGGTGGCGGCCGCGCTCCGCTCCCGGCTCCATCCCGGCTCTGTCCTCGGCTCCGGCTTCAGCCCCGCTTTTATTCCCGGCTCCATCCCGGCTCTGTCCTCGGCTCCGGCTTCAGCCCCGCTTTTATTCCCGGCTCCATCCCGGCTCTGTCCTCGGCTCCGGCTTCAGCCCCGCTTTTATTCCCGGCTCCATCCCGGCTCTGTCCTCGGCTCCTGCTTCAGCCCCGCTTTTATTCCCGGCTCCATCCCGGCTCTACCCTCGGCTCCGGCTTCAGCCCCGCTTTTATTCCCGGCTCCATCCCCAGCTCTGTTCCTGGCTCCAGCCCCAGTTCCGGCTCCATCCTCGGCTCCATCCCTGGTTTCAGCCCCGGCTCCAGCCCCGGCTCTATCCCCGGTTCTGGCTCCAGCCTCGTCCCGGGCAGGGTCCCGCTGCGGAGCCCCCTCCGCCCCGCAGGGTTCTCCCCTGCAGAGCTCCTGTAGGGACGAGCCCTGCCCGGAACTCCCGCAGCCGCATCCCTGCGGTCCCGATCCGCCGCTCCTCAGACCTTTCCCAGCATTGTCCCGGCTCTGGCTGAGCCCTGCTCTCAGGGCAGGCCACATCCCGATGGACATGGTCTGGATGGACACTGCTCAGGGCAGAAGGAGCCCCGGCCTATGTGGGTATTTTTCACCCCATGACCTCACTGCTCCCCTGAGGTGGATGTGAAGGCTTGGAACAGGGATGGATCCAGAGCAGGCATTTCCCCACATCTCCCAGCAGAAAGCAGCACCTGATCTCAACGTGAAGGCTCTGTGAGGGGTCCCCACACTGCCTGCACTTCCCTGTGCGCTGAGCCTCAGCAGTTTATCCCCAGTGGCTCCTGCTCCTTCCTGCCCCTCCATACACTCACAGCTGCCTGAGCTGCAGCATCCGGAGCACTGAGAGCCCCCAGGTGCCTCGTCTCAGGATGTGCAGCAGCTGCTGAGGACCCTGCACAGCATCACTGCCCAGGTCACACAGAGCCCATCCTGCAGGACCAGCCTCTGGCCCAGCAAAGCTTCTGCTCTGCTCCCCTGGCTTGGTCTGTCTGGCTCAAACCACTGTGGATCTTCCTCTGTCAGTACCTGGTGCCAAACCTCTCAGCTCCTCAGGATATCATCCAGCCCAGTGTGCCAACTTTCTGACTGGTCACAGGGTCCCTGGACACCTCTGGAGCAGAGCAGCTCCAGGCACAATCCCAGCAGGCTGAGTGTCCTCAGCCATGCCGGGTGAGCAGCTTCCATGTCCAAGTGGCATCTTGGGGTTGGGATCTCTGCATTCCCCCAAGAGCAGAAGATACTTGGAGAGGAAATCCCCACAGCTCCATCAGAGGAATGCTCTCTCCATGGCTGAGGGGACAGGGACCTGGAGCAGCTCCTAACGCCAGGGCTACTGGGAATCACCAGGATGGGGAGCTCTCTCTGTTCCTCTGCCACATCTCCTGTCCCGCTTGTCTCCTCATCTCTCTGTTAGAGCTGGGGTGCAGGAGCCCTGCTGGGCTCTGATCCCACATGGGGCCTCTGTGGGGTGGTACTGCTGGCCAGACCCTGAGGGCTGCTCCAGGGGTGGCCCTGAGGACCCGTGCAGAGCTCCCAGAGGAGCTCCAGCATTACCTTTGTGTGGTGCTCTGCTCACTCAGGGACTGTTGGGTGGCCTTGAGGTAACTCTGCCTCCGAGCTGCAGTTTTCGGGGATGGTTTGGGGCTGGTTTCTGAGTCTTCGCTATCGTCATCCCCCATGGCTTTGATGTAACTCCCGCTCCGCATGCGCCGGCATGGGATCTCGCTGTCCTTGTCCCGGGACAGCGTGTTATTCCACTCCCCCTGAGGCACCTGCAGGAGGAAGAGGAGTGTGAGCAGATTGGAGGGATGGCACACACCCATGATCCTGGGACCAGCAGGATCATGGGGAACCGGGGAGATTGTTGGACCTTCCCCTGGAGTGTAGTGGGAATAAGCAACACAATTCCTGTACAACCCTCCCTTACCAGTTCATGCCAGGCAGCCCTTGGCTTGGTGGCCTCTGTTTTAGCACATCACAGCCATTCCCCGCCGCTGGACACCTCCATCCCAGACATGCTCACACAGCCAGGACAAGCTGCACGATGCCAGGCGTAACGGGGGGAGAGGGACAGTCTCACTGGGCCGGTGTGGGACACTGGGACAGGGCTGGACGCGGGTGTTGATTGCACAGACCATGTCACTGAACATAAAGTGCTGTTGTGGAGCAGGGCTTGGGGGTCAGAGCCCAGACCTTCATGGGCTCTTTAAGGTTTCTGAGTTGAATGTGACTCTGAGTGGCTGAAATTACTTTCTGGAACCAAGTCAGGCTCTCACAAGTCCCTCTAGAGCAGCTTGGGCACACAGACTTTGTGCTGGCCTCCCTGCATGCAGAGAGATGAGCAGCACCTTGGGCACGAAAAGCACTTCTAACCCCACCAATATGACAACTCCACAATTAATTTAAGGCAGACACAGTCTCTTGTTCCCTCACTAGAGATGAGTGAGCTGATGGTCCCAGGGGAGGCTTGAAGCACTGAGCAGCCACAGAAGCCACCACCCCGCCTGCCCATACTGTGAAGGGTTTGTGGGGGGACTGGAGGCAGAGCCAAGGTGCCCAGGACTGATCAGGACGAGCCACATGCGGTGTGAGACAGGTCAGGAGAAAGATGGGGAAGCCCGAGTTTTGAGGAGCAAGCCTTGGCTTTGTGGCTCACTTGGATTGCAGCTGGCCTTTTTCCTGCCCTTGAGGACACGGCCGAGGAGCAGCCAGGCCAGACGTGAGGATGCAGCAATGTCCATGCCATGCCAGTGCCAGGGCAGCCCAGGGCCACCCAGACCGCTCCGGCAGCAGCTGGGGATGCCATGGGGAGCGAGCGGTGACAGGTCTTGTGCTGAGCACAGCTTGTGCTGACTAGACCGTCCATGCTGTGCTGGATGGAGCTGCTGGAGCTGCCCAGCTGCCCAGGGAGCCGTGTGGCTGAGCAGCCACAGCTCACACAGCGCTCTGGGGAAGCAGGGCTGTGCTGCAGCTGCCATGAGCCAGAGCTGTGTGCTGCTTGTTCCAACCCTGCTCCCAGCAGGGCTCCCATGGGAGCCAGAGCCAGTCTGAGGCTGTGTCTGACGCTGCTGGGGTGCAGCACCTTCAGATGAGGCTCAACTCTGCAGGCTGCAGGCTGTGTCCAGGTCAGGCTCAATCCACACATCACAGCTGAGGGTTTTGTCCTGCCCGAAGGAGCAGGGGCTCAGCCCGTGTCCCGCCAGCCTGTTCCGTGTGTCCACTCTGTGCAACAGACCCCAAACCATCTTTGGGGCTGCTTTGGTGACAGGCCCCTGCCCAGAGTGCACCCATAACCCAGCACCCACATTCCTGGGGGATGTGGAACAGAGCCAGGGCTGATCCAGGTGTGTGAGATCCAGCTGGGGACCGAAGTGGAACGAGTCTTGCACGAGGCATACACGCTGGCCAGCCCTCCCTGGCCCCACTTGCTGCTGGTGTGGATTTTCCCAGCTCTTTTCACTCTGCTCCTGCCATCTTCGTGCTTGGCCATGGCTCCCGGGCTGGCTGCTTGCACGACTGTCCAGCTCAGGGGCTGTGGGTGTTATCCGCCAGGTCTTTGTAAATGCAAGAGCTGAGAACCCTTCCCCTGCCGGGTGTGAGTGCTGCCTCTGCCCCAGCCTCTGTCCATACCGGTGGCCTTGAGGCCAGGAGGGACCCCACTGGCTCCAGCTGAGTCCTGCCACAGCAAGAATCCCACAGGTCACTGGGATGTCTGGCTCTGACCCTTTCTAAAGGAGACAGGGACCCTGAGAATCACTTTTATATCTATCACCTTCGTGTCAGGTCTGACTGGAGACTGCATTTTACAGCCTGCCTTCTCCTCGGGGTGAGCTGCAGCTCCTGCCTGTGGGGTCTGGGCCAGCATGGGGCTGATGAGGGCAGGCAGGGCTGGTGAGGGCAGGCAGGGCTGGTGAAGGGCAGGCAGGGCTGGTGAGGGCAGGCAGGGCTGGCTGCAGCCCCTGGTTGAGGAGGGCAGGGCCAGCCAGCAGCCAAGTGTGCCATGCAGGACAGGGACTGCAGCACAGGGACTGCCCGGCTGTCCCTGTACAGGGCCAGCGCTGGATGGTGTGGGGCAGTGAGGGGTGCTGGGCTCAGCCCAGGACAGTGGGGGCTTTAAGACCTCAGGATCCTGCAGCTGCTCTGCTGCCACTGCTCAGGGGCATGGGCTGGGGGCTGCTCAGTTCTGCCATGGCTGCTGCTTTTGCCCCCTGGCCTCGGGTTCTCAGGGCACGGCAGCACAAAGACAGTTCCAGTGTGTCTCTCCCTGCTGGTGCAGCGCCAGCACTGCCTGCCCCACAGGGACCTGTCCCTCTCCCAGGAACAGCGTCCCTGTGGCATCACGACAGCACCTGGTCCTGACCAAGCTGCCTTAATCTTCCTTTCCCTGCCTCTCCTCTGCTTTGCACCTTGGCAAGGCAGCAGGACACAGAGCTGCTCTCAAAGTGCTCCACATTCCAGTTCAGCAGTCAAGGGGAAGGAAGGTGCTTGGAAGGACACCCTCTGAATCCGCTGCCCCGCTTTGGAGCGTGTCCCACCTCTGCCTGCACAGAGTCCGCTGGGACTCCCACAGCTCTCGCTCCTGCGGGACAGAGAGTGAGACAAGTGTTTTGTAAGTGTCACACCTGCAAAGACAAGCAGGTGCCTTCAGGGACCTGCAAAAGCAGTACAGGTCCTTTGGGTGCTGTTCATGGTCCTCTGGGGTGCTTCGTGGCAGGAGGATGTGAGGAGCCTGTCCCACAGTCTGAAGCTCTGCGATGGGGGTGATGAGCCCAGAGCAGCTTCTGTGATCAAGGACAGACCTGAGAGTTGCCAGTGCAGCCCCTCGATGGCAGCAGAGTTCCTGGCAGGTGACACCTGGGGCTCTGAGCACAGCCTGTGTGTCAGACCCAAGGGGGCATGAGGGCACGCAGGCCTGGCAAAGAGCAGCTCTGGAGGCTCCTCACAGGTGGTGGGACTCTGCTGCCCTTCCTGCTGCTCTCCCAGGTGTGGCCTTGGCTCTGCCCATGGTGCTTTGGGTGCTGTGGAAGGGGTGGGAGTAAGAGGATGCCCAAGTTTGGAGACTTCATGGGGACTTGGGGATGCACCTGCCCTGAGGCTGCATGGAGGTGAGGAGGGGGCAGCAGGGGTGGTCTGCCAGGCTGCAGGATGTGGGTTCTTCCTTGTGCCCAGTCGTGGTCCATGTGGTGCTTTGCGGTGCAGGGATGTGGGATCCAGGCACGTGTCCATCCCTGGAGCTGGGCCCCACTGCTGCCACAGCACTGCATTGTCCCCAAGGGCTGCCCAGTCCCCAGCCAGCAGCACCGCCTGGCTCTGCTGCTCTCCTGCCGTGAGCCGAGCACGGAAGGAAAAGGGAAGGGCCACGGAGGAGGCTTCCCTCGGGCATCCCCCATCCCTGGAGCACTAACAGAGCGGGGACTGGGGCAAGGGGAAAGCTCCCCTCCCGGGCTCTGGCAGGAGCTGCAGCGCTCCCTCTGCTTGGGGCAGGTCAGAGGGAAGAGACTCGAGGAGCAAACAGCGTTTCCATCACACAAGTGCCAGCTCTGCCATGCAGCCCAGCCCCGCACACACAGACATGCAGCACAGGAAGGCCCTGCTGAGCGCTCCAGGGGTGCACGGGCCATGCACAGGCTCCGCTGCTGCGGGCACACCGCTGCTCCCTCAGGGGCCGTGTCCCTCTTGCTGTCCCAAGGGCTCTGCCATGGTCTCAGCCATGTCCTCAAGAAAGCAAGCTGGAGCCAGGCTGTTCCTCTGGCAGGGCACCCTCTGGGAAGGACCGGGGCTGTATTCCTGCTCCATGGCAGCTCGGTGGGGCTGGCGTGAGGCACTCAGCATTGTGGAGCGGCTGGCACTGAACAGGCCACCCACTCTGGATTATGAATTATTTTCAGGGCTCCTGGGGGTTAAGGATGCTCTGGTGTGGTCTGACTGTAGGTGAGGTTGGGGAGGCTGATCTGGGTAATGCATCAGGTTAATGGTGACTGTCCTCTGAGAGCCCCGACAGTGCCCGTCCCTTCAGTGCTGTCTGCGGATCCACAGCTCCTGCTCCCTCCTGCCTGGGGCATCTCCCACCCCAAGGAGCTTCTCAGGTCTCTTTCCTTGTGCTCTCAGCTGTATATGGGGCCCATGGGGACAGGGGGAGAGGGGATGGGGAGCAGAGCCTCCCTCCTTGGGGACTGTGCTCTAAGAATGCAGGTGTGTCATCCTAGGGACTGATCCCGAGAGACCCCTACCCTGATGGGACAGGGCTGGACCTGGAGCTGGGTGATCACCAGCTCCAACATCTGGGTATGGATATTTCCAGGGCCTGGAAACATCACATGCACCCCCAATAGTTCCTGATGAATCCCCAAAATAACCAGACCCTTCAAATGGGGCAGGAGAGGTGAATAGCCTTGGGGGCTTACCCAGCCTGGAGGTCGGGGTGTCCTGTTTGTCCCCATTCCACTCCTCCTGCCCTCCCTCATGTCCCTTCAGCTCTGGGACCCACTGGGCATTTCTGCCTGGCAGCAGCCCCCTCTACTGCAGGGCAGGGCCCCCGTGACCTCCCAGGCACTGGGAAAGCAGATCTTTGCTGTTCCTCCCCATGGCACATGGAGGGAGCGGGCTTGCCCTGTCCCCAGGTGTGACAGGGGACATGTGGCCTTGCAAAAGGACGTTTCCCATACACAAGCGCCAGAGGTGACTTCTCCATTGGCCTTCCTGTGCCAAGGAGGGGTTGGGATACAATGACCCCACTGTGAGGTGCCTGAGCCCTGTGCCCTGATCTTTGGGGCTGACACCAGACACCTGGGGACAAGGCGAGCCCAAGCACCTGTGACCTGTTGGCTTGTGGGGGCACCGGGCCTTGTGTTTTAGGGACTGGGTGCCCGGGGTCTTGGTTCTGGTGGTGAGCTGCTGGTGAACTGAGCACAGGGGCTGCCCCAGGCACTGGGGATGTTGGTCACACCCCGGTGTCCCCCAGGGCCCCTCCAGCCATGCCAGTCGTGGCTGTTGGCTGCTCCCTACCCGCTCCAAGTCCAGTGGCACAGGCCGCTGCCCCTGGCCAATGGTCCCAGGAGGATCAGAGCAGGAGGGAGCTGGGCAAAAGCTTCTCCTCAAAACAAGATCCCTACCTGGGCGCTGCCTGCGTCGGTCGGTGCGGGGCTGAGGGGCTGGTCCCACCTCCGCGGGGGCTCACTCGGCTGCCGCGGGGCACCCGTGTCCTCCCAGCCGAGCGGTGGGGCTGCCCAGCTGCTGGCCAGGCCCGTGCCACCCAGCTGTGCCCACAGCCCTGCGTCAGGCTGTCGAGAAACGGAGGCTCATTACATGGAGGGGAATGAGCAGGGCAGCCTTGCACCCCAGAGCCCAGGGGCTGTCGGGGCTGCCTGCTGGGCTCTGTGCTGCAGCCTGAGGGGAGCAGGGCCCTTGGAGAGCTTGGCTGCAGCTCTTCAATCTCAAATGCTTAACTGGAAGGAGCAGAGGCAAAGAAAAAGAAACCAGGCCAAGACCATTTTCCCTGCTGGTGTTCCTGATGCAGTCAGTTCAGTCCCTTGGAAACTCGATTTGCAGCCGTGGCCAGTAAGGTATTGGAAGCCGAGTGTGCTTCAATAATTCATCACTTTTCAAAGCCTCTAAGCCCACTGGGCACAGCCAGGGAAGCCTCTGGCACCTCTGCATTAAAAGGATGCTGGAGATTTACATACACAGAGCAGTCCCCTCCTCCCCCCACCCAGGCCTGGCTTATTTGTCCTCATTCCTCTCTCTAGGGCACAACCAGGTTCATGCCGTTCCAGCGCCGCGTTTGGAACCTGCCACAGACCTGGAGCTGTCGGTGCCAGGGTTTCAAACCAGCATCAGCCATGCAGGCCATGCAAGCGGGGCTGGCACTGCCCTGCTGCCCCAGCCCTGCCCCGCGGGCGAGCGGCGAGGCGCTGCCGGTCCTACCAGTGCTCCGGGGAAGCTGGGCAGAGCGGGGCTGACTGGGCACGCCGGCACATCCTTTCGATGCGTGGAGATAAGGGGTGAGAGTTAGCGCTGCTGACCTTCAGCCCCTGGGTGGTGGCACAGGGATCTCCACAGGGGCCTGGGGAGCTGTGTCTGGTGTGAGATGCGGCCCCTCAGCATTCCCGGCTGTGTGGGCACTCAGGGGAAACAGCCACATGTGGCAGCTACATCCCCGCCTGCCCAGGAGTGCCCCCCAGCACCTGCAGGGCCTGGGCAGGCAGTGGGGACACGTGGGGGGGGCCTGCAGGAAATGAGATCACACCCAGCACAGGGGTGGGGTGGCATGTCTCCTCTACCCCACACTGCCACGGTCCAGCACAGGGACTGGGGGTGCTGGGACAGCGCTGCAGCTGTGGGAGATGGACCCCATCAGCACCCGTGTCCCCACAGGAGGAGTAGGGGTCTGTTCCCAGGGCCCTCCCCAGCCCTCTCCTGGCAGTGTGACCTGAGGTGGCAGCTGAACCATCTGGAGGTGTTTGATAAGGTCGTACGGGCACCCACTGAGAGGATGTCCCTGAACTCCCGTGCTATCCCTGCCTGGAGCACCCCATGTTCCCCCGTGGCACCCACCTGCAGGTAGTGATAGGCCAAGTCCTGGTGGCAGGACTTGGATTTGAGCAAGGCTTTGTCGATGGTGGCGGAGGCCTTCTGGCACACCTCCCGGGCATGGCTGAGCGTCAGCGTGGACCAGGAGCCCCGCTTGATGTAGTTGGAGTCGTTATTGATGGGGATATTGGTGCAAGGGGTGACCTTGAGGTCATTATTGCTCTTGGAGGATTTCAGCATGTGCTCGCTGATGGTGTTGTAGGCGTGCATGAAGTACTTTGGCTGGCTGTGGTCAGGCTGCCGGCCCAGCGTCATCAGCCCCATGGGGTTGCGGTAGCTGCCGGTGTCGCTATCCAGGTTGTCATCGGAGCTCCACCAGCCGGAGATGTTGGACCTGGTCCTGCGCTTGGGCTCGGAGGTCTTCGCCCGGTCTTTGCTCTTGCTCCTCCGGTTTTGCTTGGCGTCATCCGCCCCCTTCTTCCCGTTCACGTTGCCCTTGGTGGGGCCCTCCAGAGACTGGGACTTGGCGAAGAGTTTCTGCACGGAGTGCACGAGGTGCCGGATGCGCCCTGGGCTCTCGCTCCGGTGCTTCGCGTCGCTCCGCTGGAACTGGAGGGTGCTGAAGCCGTCCCTGTGGATGGGCAGCTGCTTCTCAAACTGGTCGAGGAGGTTGGCAGGCAGGCGGTTGATCTTTGTGGCTTGGGCATGGCTCGGAAAAGGGTTGTCATCCGGGACCTCGAAGTGGGAGTTGTAATGGATGCGGGGGAAAGTGCTGCTGTTGGAGATCTGGTTGTTGAGCGGAAGGAGACAGTCCCCATGGACGGTGTTCTGGGCCGGGAATCGGGGATCCATGGTGAAGGAGTCGGTGGGGCTGAGGAGATAAGGGTTCCTGTCCTGGGGGGCATAAAGAGAGTCTTGAGGGGAGTCCAGGTTTTCAGAGAGATGGCGGCTTCTGTTGTCTCCTAAGCCCTTCATGGTCCCAGTGCTTCCTAGACCATGGCTCAGGGACGGTGTGGCAGAGCCCTCGCAGACCTCCCTGCAGCTGGAGGAAGAGGACAGATGCTGAGAGCCCACTGGGAACCTGTCTGGCAGCCCACTCCTCACCGAGGGCACATCCCCATCCCCCTCTGAAAGCAAATGCCACCACGGTTAAGGGACAAAGGAGAGAAGCAGGATGAAAGAGGCAGGAGGGGAGAAGGGGTGTGAGACCAGAGGCTGGAGAGAGCAGGGCTCAGCAGAGGAGGAGGGGCAGGGTTCACTTCCCACTGCAGCTGCGGTGCTCGTGTGCCTCAGCCAAGGGCTGCTTACCAACGCTGCTGCTGCTACTCTGCTGCTGCACGTGGTTAATTAACAGCGTGACAGAGGCACTGCCAGCAGGGCCCTGCTCTGTCCCATTGGCTCAGGGGGCTGGAGGAAAGGCTGCTGTCAGAGCCCAGCAGGTCCTGGCTGAGCCCAGGCAGCCTGGAGCCGAGCACCCCAGCACTGCAGGGTGCCCAGTGTTCCCGCGGTGACGGATCCCGGGGCTGGCACAGCTCCCGCAGCTGTGCTAATGTGACACGATGGCAAACACCTCCTCTCCAGCCAGTGCTGCCTTCCTGGCAGGTTCTGCCCTGAAGCACAGCGTGTCAGTAGCTCTGTAAGAGCTGAGGTGTTTCTGAGCACTCAGAGCCTGACCTGAGAAGGTGCTGGCTGCTCAGACGATGATTCCTGCTGTGTTGCACCACTCCCGGGGAGCTGTGCCACCTGTGCCACCCTCCCAGCCAGCCCGTCTGTCCTCTCTGCCATACTGAGGGGCTGGGGTTGGTCACTTCCTTTCAGCAGGTACAGGATCCCTGTGGGGTGGTGGAAGGGCAGCTGGACAGAGGGATCCCCTGAGGGATCCTCACTGAACATCTCCCCAGCGGTCTTGCCCCATCCTGCTCAGTTCAGAGGGATCCTCCTCTTCACTGTGTTATACAGGAGAAAATGACAAACCTTTTGGGTTTGCTTAAAAGAAAAATCAGCGAACATTTGTATGAGTTGAGCTGTCAATCAATAAGTTGACTTTCCATACTTAAAACCTACTTGAAATCACAGAGTATATAAATGAACTCTTATTTCCTGTTACCTTTTAGTTTAGTTTCTTAGTTCCTTTTTGGTTTAGTTTGAGTGTCACTTAAAAAAGAGAGAGTGACTTTTAACACATGCAGATGGCATGTCCCTGTGAAGAGCAGAGCTGGCAGTCTGTGCTCCTGGCTTCTCCCTTTCAGCCATGAGCTGGTCTCCAGTCTTCTCAAGGAGCTTATCCCCCATGTGCAGCGTGGCCATGAAGATGGTGTGGGAGTGGAGGTAGTGACCACAGCAGGGTGGCAGGAATCGACAGGTTTGTCTTCCTTCCTCACTCAGGGAAAAATGTATTAATAATGAAAAGCAGCCAGAGCTTTAAATAATTGTTTGGAAGCACAAAAAAAAAA
>VZTE01000267.1:426656-448350 GCA_013397775.1 Eulacestoma nigropectus
AAATAATTTGTAGAAAAAAAAAAAAAAAAAAAAAAAAAAAAAAAAAAAAAAGAAGTGGAATTTATTCCATGGCTTGATGGGCTTTACAGTCTCCATTTAACTCTGTCGCTCCCAGTGGGTTGGCAGAGCCCAGGTGGGCTTTCTAAAGCTGCAGTGGGCACAGCCTGGGCTTCCCACCATGCTCTGATGGAGACCCCACTCCCCATCCCTGAGCCCTGCTCCCGAGGGTCCTGCCCACGCTGACCTCAGCCCACCTGCCCCGAGGCACTGCCCACTGCCCCCTGCCCTCGTGGGAACTGCCCAGCACTGCTCCCTGGGCATCCCGGGGCCCCACACCAGGCTTGCCCAGTCCTGACCCAAGCCCCTGGAGAGGCTGCATGGCCCCGTGGGGCGGCTCCTCCTCTTCTGCTGCTGAGCTTCTCCAGCTGCCTTCACCTCCAAGCTGGGCCCCGCCCCGTGGTCTGGGCTGTGGTGGTCTGAGAGTGAAGATTTGCCCCTCTCCACCACACAGGCAGTGCCCAGGCATTTTGGGGATGGGGATACGGCCTGAGCCGGGAAATGTTGATACCAAACCTCAACTTTCTACCCAAACACCAAATGCAGCCTTAGCCTTGACTGGTGCCCAGCTGCTTCTGGGCCCTGTGGGTGCCATCCTAATTCCCGCTGTGCTCTCCAGCAGCATCAGCCTCCCTGGAGTCCCCTGCCTGTGGGACCCACTGGGCTGGTGGAGCTGGGGTGGTGCTGGCTGGGAGGTGCCAGCAGGGAGGCTCAGGATGTGGCTGTTGGCACCCACAGCGCTCACAGAGCGGTGACAGAGAGCTCCAGGCAATGTTCCCAAAGGAAACCCTCTGGGCAGAAGGGAAGGATGGGGTGTAGGACAGGCTCCAGGCTGAGCTACTGATCTGAATTCCAGATGGCTTTGGATGGCCAAGCTCCACCTGCAAGCCTTGGAGGGGAAGCCCTGCAGGAGGCAGAAGCTCAAATCCTCCCTGAACACCATCCTGAAGTACCCAGGCTCTGCTCTGCCTGCCATGGCTGCTCTCCCTTCATTCCTTCCTTCCTCCAGCCCTAGAATCCCAGTAAAATCCTTCCCTTGGCCCAAGGCCATCCTGGCTCTGAAGGCCACTGTGCTGCTCCCATCACAGGAGTCAGACTCCCTAAGGAGACACCACGCCCTGATTTGATCATAAAGGGATGTCTCTGGATATCGATAATAAATCCATCCTTGCCTTCCGAGAGCAGTCAATATTTGAAGCAGAAATCTCCTCCTGAGGCAGCCTGTGACTGCCTCATGATAAAGCACCACTGCCTTGTGCTCACTGGGCTTCAGATAAACTCAAACTGCCTTAGGAATCAAAAGAAACAGGGAAATGAAATGAAATTAAAGAAATGTAAATCAATACCATGCAGTGAAGGTCCAGTGTGCATAGGAGGAGAAGGGCCAGGGTCGGGCTGGCTCCGGGTGCTGGAGAGGCAGAGGGGCAGGGAAGAAGCACTGAGGGACTGGGGGATGAGTGGGAGAGGAGAGAAAGAGAAGGTTTTGGAGGGGCAGGAGCAGAAAGGATGGGAAGGTGGGAGCAAGAAAGGGCAGGGAACTCTCTCTCTCCTAGACTGGTTTCTCCCTGCCAAGGGTAGACACTCTGTATGGCAGAGTTCACTGCTCCCTTCTCCTGTGGGGCTGCCACAGATCCTGATCCTCCTGCCTGTCCTGCCCACTCCAGGATTCCTTCCCTTGCTGCCCAGGGATGTGTGAGGTGTATTTCTGCTGCTGGGCATGTGCTGGTGCCCACCACGCTGTGTTTGCTGCCTCCTCTGTCAGCTGGTTTCCCTCTAAGATGGATTAAACTGTTTTCTTACTTTTCAATTACTCTCTGCAATCCTTGGCACTTTCTTGAGACATGGGGTCAGGGAAAGGAAAAGTCCAACCAGATCTTCCCCACCATCTTTTAGATTTGGAAGGATGAAAAAAGCTTGAAACTACATCTCCCAAATCCATGATCTTGCAGCTTACAGGCTGGACAAGGGCTGTCTCTTGCTGGACAGCTGCCCCGTGTCCCTCCCCGCTGTGTCATCCAGCCCCGAGCCAGACGCCACAGCAGGGGTGGTCAGCCCCACACCACAGAGTGGGCACCAGGATCATGGCAGGAGAAGACCTGTCTAGCAGAGGGTCACAGCATGGGCTGCCAGGGCCAGGACAGAACCCCTGAGCCCATGGAAAGGGACTGGTTTCACCCCATTACCTCTCTTCCTCTCAGTCTGTTTTCTCAGGACTGCCCTTCCTCTTCCCAGTGGCTTTGCTGATGTTCAGAGGTCTTGGAAGCAAAGGGGATGAACTGACCTGACCTGACCTGACCTGACCTGATTTACGGCACTTTTGTGTCCCAGACCCCATCCAGAGGCAGCTTCCTCTTGGGCCTGGTTCACAGCCTGCAGGTTTGGATGGGCTGCCCCCAGCCCACCTCCAGCAGCTCCAGACACCAGGCAGGGGTTGAGATCACAGAACAGAATTCCTGAGTGGTTGGGGTTGGAGGGACCTTAAAGCCTATCCAGTTCCAACCCCTGCCATGGGCAGGGACACTTTCCACTGGACCTGGAAGGTTGCTCCAAGCCCCAACCAACCTGGCCTTGGACACTTCCAGGGATGGGTCTCCAGCCATGTCAGGGACCATTGGCTGTGATCATCTTCTGTGCTGGGGCTCTGCACCACGGGGGAATTGGGCAAACTGATGCCCCTGCCCACCATGCCCCCTCCTCTTTAACTTCTGGGGTGGACGTGGGTTTCAGGAGATGCTGCCCTATTTCTATTGTCTTAAATGCTGCAAATCCACCTTAGACCAGCTTATCCTGAGAGCAAAGAGAACAGGGCAGACTCCCGGCCCTCTCTCAGCAAGGAGGTGACAGCAGGAGGAGCCTCACAGCCTCACCCCACTGCTCTCTGCTTCCATGTGTTCCAGGATCTCTCTTTGCAGCTGGCTGGCATTTGCCAGCCCAATCCATGGCAGAGGCCCTGGGCAGGGCTCAGTCCTTCTCACTAAGCCTGGCAGATCCCAGGGAGCTCCGAGAGCACCCCACACTCATCCAGATTTCTGCTTCTTGTACGTGCACATTGGGACTGTAGCCAGAAGTGTTCCACAGGTGTGTGGATGTGGCACTTGGGGACATGGTTTAGTGGTGAATGTGGCAGTGCTGGGTCAGCGGTGGGACTCCATAAAGGCCTTTTCCAACCTCACTGATTCCGTGGGGGCAAACAGCTCCATGTGGCTGTGGGGGCTGTGTGTGACACAGTGCTGTGTGTGACACGGTGCATGCCCAGGTGTGGGCTGTGGGGGGTGCACCTGTGACTAGGGCGCCCTGGGTGTTACAGAGCTCCTGCAGAACCAGGGAGCGCTGGGCTGGTGGCTCATTTCACCCTCCACGGGCAGCTCTGTGCTGCCTCCCTCCCTGCCTTTTCCCCTGCCCTTGGCACATGTGTGCCATGCAATGACTCCCTGTCCCCTCCCCAGCCACCTGGCTCTGCTGATGCAGCTGCTGCGGCTGAGCAATGCCTTGACCCAGAAAAGGGCACCTGAAGAGCTCTCCAAGTGGTACTGAGGCCCTGGCACAGGGTGCCCAGAGCAGCTGTGGCTGCCCCATCCCTGGAAGTGTCCAAGGCCAGGTTGGATGGGGCTTGGAGCACCCTGGGATAGTGGAAGGTGTCCCTGCCCATCGCAGCGGTGGCACTCAATGAGCTTTAAGGTCCCTCCAACCCAAACCATTCCAGAATTCTCTGTTTCCCTGATTCCATGTCCTACTGAGACAGAGCTGGCCAGAAAGGGCCAGGAGCCACTTGGGTGATGCTTGGGAGAGGCTGGCAGCACATCAGGAGAAGTAGCAGCCTGTAAAATGGGACTGCTCGGAGCACACATCCTCCAGGAGGAAGCCACCCCTGGACTGACGAGGCTCAGGGCACCCTTTGGGGTCAGCTGGTCCTGCCCTCTGCCCATCAGCTCTTCCAGGGCTCCACGTCCTCCAGGCTCCCACGCAAATCCCGGCCCAGCCACCCAGGCTGGCTGCAAACACAGAGGTGGCTTTTATATCTGGAAGCAGCAGCAAGATAATAACGGGCTGGAACTGGGAGAGATGGTTGGCAACCTGCGGGGGGAAAACGCTTCCCCTCTCCCTGCTGCACGGAGCTGAAAGGATTTGTGTGCTGTGGTGTAGGTGACGTGGGCCTGCCCACACGCTCCGAGTCAAACGTTCCCTGAATTAGCAGGAGCCCTGGATGTGGCGCTGGCGAGGGGGGGCCGCCGGCTGCCAGAGCCCTGCATTAATGATGATTCAGAGTTCACAATCTGATCGTGGCCGATAAAAATAGCTGGCTCCTGCTCGGAACAATTCATTACACAACAGAACCTCCTCCCGCCACGCTGCGCCTGGGATGCTCCGTCCCGGCGCAGAGCCCATCCCCAGGGATGAGCAGAAGCAGGCGCTGCCCATGCTGGGATGGGGGCAGGGGCTCCTGAGGAGGAGTTAATGCCACCCACCGTGACAGTGTCACCAGGGGAACCAGGCACTCACCGCGCAGCAGTGGAGGGGACAGTGGCTTTCAGCAAGCCCAGTGTGTCACCTGTTTGGGATCCCTCTTTAGGATATGGGGAATCCTCTAGAGGGCCAGCCTGCCCATTGCCTAGGGGTGTCCCAGGGGCTCACCCAGCCCATCCTCACCACCCTGCCAGGCAGCCATCACCAGGTGAAGCACACCCGGTGCCAGCCCCGTTGGTGGCTGAGCTCGGCAGAGTCTGATCCCTCAGCTCCATCCCTGGGGAAGGATTTCTCCACATCCCTCCTCATGTGGGAATAAATGGCTGGTGTCCTTAGAGTGTGGGATCTACACACAGCTCCTGAGGCCCCACAGGAGTGAACACCAGTGGTCTCCTGCTTGTTCTTCAGGCCAAGGGGTGTCTCTGCCCACTGGTGCACACTGGGGTGATGAGAGGGATGAGATCTGACTGGCACCATCCCAAAACAACAAGGAATAATTTATCTTACCTTAAGAGCTCTGAATACTACCTTTTTTTTTCTCCTAATCTACCAGCAAAACCAAATGCTGTGAAAGTCAAAGGCTGTGATATGACAAAGATTTTTGACTTCAGGTGTTGTCTAAGCTGGAGGAGCAGATGAACTCCTGAGAGAGACAGAGAACTTATTTCCATGCAGATGTCACTGGTAATATAATCAACTCTCCAGGGAGCAAAACTCCAGAAATTCTGCAACCTATTTGTCTGTCCCTAAATAGAAGTTTCTCAAAGTTCTCCATGAGACGGGATTTGCTGTGAAGCAGGAAATGCAAAGCATTAAGTAGGTCAAATGAGACAAATGAGACAGATAAGATAGGGAATTTTCAGGAAGAGAGCAGGACAGCTGATGAGGTGGCTGGAGTGGAAGGGAAGGGCAGGGAGCTGGACTGTTGTCTTTAAAACTCACTTGCAGCCCCTGCTGCCTTGCAGAGCACTCGAGGCACAGGCTGGTGACTACATGGGGCATGTTCCAGCTTGGCTGGAAAAGCAGCTAATGAGAACATTCTGGCCCAAAGATGACCTGTTCTGGTCAGTGCTGTTCAAGGGGTCTGGTGGGGGTGAGGGAGTGTCTGCACAGCCCCCGTGGAGCGAGCGTGGGATGCAAAGCCCTGCATGCAAAGCCCCGAACACGGCTGCCCTTGACCTGCCTCTGCTCTGACTCCCAGGGAGGGACCTGTCCCCCCGTGCACTGAACACATGAGACCCAGACAACAGCAGAGACTCTGCCTGGCCTTCTGTGCTGCCACCCTGCCCAAAGCCCGTCTGAGTCCTCCTGCCTCTCTGTGCTGCCAGAACCATCAGCAGCCCCAGGACCACGGCCCCAGTGCCCCTCCCAGGGCACAAAGACCACGCTGAGGAGGAGGAAGTTCACCCTGGAGAGGAGGAGACTGAGGTCAAACTTCACTGGAGTCTTCACGAGTGGAAGGTGCTGAGCTCTGCTCTGTGTGAGCAGTGACAGGAGCCAGGGAACAGCTGGAGCTGGGCCAGAGCAGGGTCAGGTTGGAGATCAGGGAAAGGTTCTTCCCCCAGAGGGTGCTGGGCACTGCCCAGGCTCCCCAGAGAATGGGCACGGCCCCGAGGCTGCCAGAGCTCCAGGAGCGTTTGGACAGCGCTCCAGGCACAGGGTGGGACTGCTGAGGTGTCTGTGCAGGGCCAGAGCTGGATCGATGATCCTGGTGGGTCCCTTCCAACCCAGCATATTCCATGATTCCCTGTCTCCTCGCCCTTACTGTTTGCGGCAGAGCAATTACAGGATGCTCTAAACGGCCCTGGCTGTCACTGCTGCACCACCAGCTCTCTGCAGCTGAGCAAGGACACTGCTTTGCTCCAAGGCAGATGTTCCTGTTGCCTAAATGTCCACACGGAGCCAGGCAGGACCCTGCCTGCATTCGGGACGCAGGATGGAGATGCCCTTTGGCACTGGGTTTGCTCAGTGCTTCCAATAAAGCAGCTCCTGTTGCCTGAGGGTCCCGGGGCAAAGAGGAGCAGGTGGGCAAAGCCAGCAGCTCCCTCTGCCATCCCTTCGGAGCCCAGGCTGGGCCCGTGCGCAGCTCCCGCGTGCTCGGAGCTCGGGAACACTTTCTTTGTCTCAAAGTGGGTCAGGCGGAGGCGTGACGTTACTATAGCAATGGGCATGAGATTTCATAACTTTATTTTGCGAGGGGCGTGTTGCAGGATTCGCCAGGAGACCGAGGGAGGGTTGTCATTGCATCACCCTCCCAGCCTCCCTTCCCTAGCCTGCTCCTGCAGGAGCCCCACTGCCCCTTGTCCACAGGCACAGAGCCGGGTCCGTGCCCCCGGCCCCCTCAGGAGTCCCAAAGCCCTCCTGGGCCACCCCGTACCTCTCACAGCTTGCTGGGCTCGGGGACTAGGCCAGACTCAGCATCCTGTGCCCCGTGTGTCCCTCTGGGCTCCAGGGCTGTCCCTCATGAAGACCTGTGGGGCAGAGGGAAAAGGGGACATGTCCTCAGGTCACAGGGGTCAGAGAGGCGTCCTCCTGACCAACATCTCAGGCCACAACCCTGATGCTGCAAACCCTCGACAGCGCCGCCTGACACCCAGGTTGTGCCCAGCAAAGGGCAGATGGCAGACAGCGAGGCAGAGGCAGGGCCCACGGGACAGGGAGAGATGTGGGAGTGGGTCCTGTGTCCCTCTGGGTGTCACATGGACTGAGAGGATAAGCTGGAGATCAGCCAGGTGGGGAGGAGGACATCCAAAATGCTCCTTGCTGGGGGCTCAGGGCTGGGCAGAGCCCCTTTGTGGGAAAGTGCTCTTTGTCTTTCCTTCCCTCGTTTCTTTATCACAGAATACCCCCCTGCAGTCCGTGGCCATGCCAGGAGCCACTGACCTGAGCAGGGGGGGCCCTGTCACCCTCTGTGCCTCACCCTGTGGGCTGTCCCCTTTGAGCCAAGCCTGGAGAGGCAGGAAGGACAAACCTGGGGACAACCTGGCAGCCTCTGTGTTTCCCTTGCTGTGTCCCAGCCATGCAGCTGCCAGAGCCTGCTCTGACTCTGCCCTGTCAGCGCTGCTCACGGCAGCTCCAACCAAATCTCTCCCATCTGGGCACTGGGTGCAGCTAAAGCTCCTTCCCTGCCACCCAGCCACACCACAAACCACTGCAAAAATGCTCCCTCTATGAAAAGCCAGGTAAATAAATATGGGGAAAAAACCCCCGATGTTTCTTAGTGTCCTCAAAACCCTACTGACCACACAGTGAACACAGCCTGAGTTATCTAATCAGTGGCATTAAATACTAATTGGGGTTTGCAGTGATGAACATCCCAGGTTAGTTTGTGTGCACACAGCCTGTCCTGCACTGGGAGCTGCTGGGGCAAACTGGGCAACTCCTGCTGCAGGGAAGCAAGGGATGGGAAGGGCATGGGAACCAAAAGAGGAGTCAGCCTTCCTAGGACAGTTTTTTCATTCCTAGTAGAATGGAGGAGGCCATCTGGGTTTGAGAAGGTCTGTGAGAGCTCAAAGAGGGGTGAAAATAGGAGAACCCCAGTTTCTTGGCTCAGATGGAAGGCTGGGACAAGGATACAAACCTCAGCAATTTTTCTAGGAAAGCCAGATCCGGGTGCTGGGCTTGATTCCCACCCCGGTGATGCAGAAGATGACCAAACTGGTGCCCAGAGATGAGGCAGCAGCTATTTGTTGCCAGAATGGAGAGGTGGGCACTGCAGTGCCCCCGAGACCCCGCTCTGCCACCTGCCACCACCCAGCAAGAGGGGCTTTATCCCCAGGGCAGCTCCTGCCTGGGGGGTTACAACATCCCGGGTACCTGGTTACGGCACAGGCACTGTGTTCTCTTCAGACAGGCCCTGCAGCCCTCCTAAAACCTGTCACAAGGAAGCAAAGACTGCAGAGGTGGAGAGGCACAGCGCAGGCAGAGGATAAAAGGACAGTGTTCACTGCAAGGCCCTCACGGGGGATATCCCAACAGACAGGAGAATGGAAAGCCTGGGACAATCAGCAGGCTGGCCTCCTAAACCGGGTACAAACCCTCATCACCTTCCCACCAGCTCCGTCCCCAGCACTGCAGAGGGAATTGTTACAGCAAAGGCACGTGTCACCTGTCCCCAGAGCTCACCTGTCTCCCACACCAGAACACCCCTTTCGTGAGTTGCTCGCTGCTGCTGGGAGCTGGGCTGTGGAGCCAGGGCCCGAGGCCAAGACACAGGTGAAGCCCATGTGGCTTCACCCAGCCTGGGAGGCCTCTGCTGTGGCCCAAGGGACACCTCCCCACCCCAAATGCAGACATGCCTGGGTTTTATCCCAGGTCACTGCACTGTGTGACTGTGCCAGGATGAGCTGTGGCAGGGCCAGGTGCCACGGACTGCACTGCACAGTCACTGCACTGGCACCACCCGGCCCTCTCGCAGCCCTCTACATGGGAAATGGAATTCCAGCTCCTGTGGGCTGTGTCGGGTTTGAGCCCACGATCCAGACAGCAGAGCCACCAGCACAGCCAGGATCCACGGCCAGTGCTGCCTCTAGTGCCAGCACCCACCTGTCTCTGTCACCCACTGTCGCTGTCCTGCTCTACTGCCACCAGTGCTGGGATGGAGGGCAGCACCATGTGCCACTGGAGCCACTGACGGTCACCATGGAAGCCACCAGCATCTTCTAGGAATGCCCCCAGCAGCCTCCTGGGTGCACAGGTTCCCCCACAAGCAGCCAGCACCCTGTAGCACCAGCGGTGGCTGCTGGGATGGAAGTGCCTGTCCAGTGCTGACACCACCCATCACGTCCGTGCCTGTCACCAGCACTCTCAGGGTGCCCCAGGCCCCCAGGAAGAGCCCAATCCTGGCACCCCTTGGCACATCCGACAGGTGGGGGGAGCAGTGCCCGGGTGCCAGGCCTCCCCTCACCCAGCAGGTTCCTCCAACTAAACAAGCCCACTGAAGCTCTGGAGGAAGAAGCAGTTTGGTGTGGAACACTGATTTTCCCTTTGCACGCTGCTCTCGCACTGAGAACACGGCACCGTAATTGCTTTTAATAAATATCAGCATCAACGCCCGAGGAAATGCAAGTGAACAATTGTGTCACCAGCATAGGCACCTGATGTTACCCACCAGCCAGACACCTCCCCTGTCCCTCTCTTCCTGCCTCCATCCACACACCTCCCCTGTCCCTCTCTTCCTGCCTCCATCCACACACCTCCCCTGTCCCTCTCTTCCTGCCTCCATCCACACACCTCCCCTGTCCCTCTCTTCCTGCCTCCATCCAGACACCTCCCCTGTCCCTCTCTTCCTCCCTCCACCCAGACACCTCCCCTGTCCCTCTCTTCCTGCCTCCATCGCCCCCCTCTCCCTGCCGTTCTCAGGAGCAGGATGCTCATGGCTGCGGTGTGAGGAGGTGGGATGGGGCTGGTGCAGGGAAGGACAGGACAGCTGCTGTAAGCTCAGGGAAGGGGCCTGCAGGCCAAGGGAAGGGTGGGGAGCAGGGGCCAAACTGGGGCCCTGATTTTTCAGGCAATGAGGGCACAGGATGCCAGAGAAAGCAGCCAAGGGTCCATTCAGGACCTCCTGTTCCCTGCTCAGGGGTGTCTTGCTGATGAACTGATGTCCCTTCAAGACAATTTTGGTGAATGGGGTCTCAGATGCTCTGCAGCCAAGCCTCACTGGAGAATCAGCTGGTGATTGTTGTCCTCTTGGCCTAGGGCAGGAGGCCACAGCCTGCCCTGCTGCAGCCTGGGTGGTTCTGTGTGGCTGGAGAAGGCCTCGAAGGGATGATCTGGTGCTCCTGATCCCACCTCAGAGGTGGCTGCAGGTTGGTGATGAAATACGAATTATCCAGTGTCTGCCGGGGCCTCCCAAGGAAGGCCGTGAGGTTTCAGCTGAGTGAGCAGATGAGGAGGGCAGGGTGGTCCTTCCCCTCCTGCCACTCCAGGGCCACACTGGTGTGCTCATAGCTGGAGCAGAGCAAGGCCAGCAGAGCTGGGCAGGTGCAGGTGGTGCTGGGATCTAATGCTGGGGAAAATCCTGTGAAATGTTACAGGCTCCAACAGCAGCATTTTGGGCTGGTCTCTGTGAGAAGAGAGGTCCCTCCCAGGCTGGGCCCTCACCTCCTGTTCTTTCCTGCTTCTCCTCCAGACTTGGAAGAGCCTCAGCAAACCACCCACGGCTGCTTTTGGTAAACCTGAGAGGAGATGAAGCCCTCATTGCAGGGAACAAGCACAGTGACCTGGCAGTCAGCCCGGTGCTGGATCCAGAGCTCTGGGAGAAGGCTGTGAGTCCCTGTGAGATCCCACGAGCACGGCAGGGATGCTGCAGGGATGGGGGATGAGCAGGTCTGGCACACGGGCAGAGAAGAGAGGGCGAGGAGCAGAGCACAGCCCCACAGGCAGGTGCCCAGCCATGGCAAGGGCTACTGAACACAGGGCTCCTTCCTCCTGCTGTCACCCCTCCTGCTCTCGTCCCCTCCTGCTATTGTCCCCTCCTGCTCTCATCCCCTCCTGCTATTGTCCGCTCCTGCTACTGTCCCCTCCTGCTCTCATCCCCTCCTGCTCTCACCCCCTCCTGCTATTGTCCGCTCCTGCTACTGTCCCCTCCTGCTCTCATCCCCTCCTGCTCTCATCCCCTCCTGCTATTGTCCGCTCCTGCTACTGTCCCCTCCTGCTCTCGTCCCCTCCTGCTATTGTCCCCTCCTGCTCTCGTCCCCTCCTGCTATTGTCCCCTCCTGCTCTCATCCCCGCCTGAACTCCCTCTAGCACCTGGATTTACAGACTGTAAGATCAGGTATAGACACTGCCAACCCTTCTGAAACAGGCCATAACATCATGGTGTGCAAATCAGCAAGAGAACGAATGGAAATAAACAAGTGTGTGCTCTTGTACCCCTAATCTCTGCACCATTTCTCTGGGTAAACCAAATGCATTTAGCTCATTTGGGAGTCCCCGAATCACCTGTTACATGGAGGATGTGTGGGGGCTGAGCTGGGAACAGCACCTCCAGGGAAGGACAAGAGGCTGCTGTGGAGAGAGGGGAGAGCACAGGTGAGATATGGCTGAGCATGAGGGAAGAGATTTGTAGCCAGGACTAAGATCCTTCTGAGGAGGCATGAAAGGAAAAATATGTGTATGAGAACACCAAAGGGAACAATTGAGCAAAGGTGGGAAGAGTGGGAAGGCCTGCTGAGCTGTGAGGAAGGTGCTCCCCTCCCCAGGCCCAGAAGGCTCCCACGCAGATGCTTTGTCAGCAGAGTCCTGTTGGGGCACGGGAGCAGGAAACGAGGTTACAGCACACGGAATGGGCTGCTCCTCTCCCTGCTTCTGACAGGAGCGTGTCCTGAACACAAGGACAACACCCACCGATCCTGCCTAAGATGGAAGGTGAAGTCAGCAAGAAGCTGAGGCAAAAGATCCACCCTGATGACTCCCAGAGGTCAAACTCCACATCACTGCCAACTGAGAGGAACCTTGGGGACAGAGTGGGGCCCTGACAGTGGCACTCCTTTATACAGAGGGGGACCTTCCAGACCTTGAAGGCATCTCCTAAAGGAGAAAGACTTTGCAGAGAGTGACTTTGAGTGCCTGAAATCTGTTTAATTTGAAAGAAACATCACCCTCCCTTCTGCTAAGATCTTATATTAAATTTGCTGCCACCAATTTACTAAATAAACACAGAGATAACCTCTGCTCTACTCGACTGGTTCAGATAGGATATCAGACAAAATTATTTCACTGAAAGAGTGGTCAGGCACAGGAAAAAGTTGCCCAGGGATGTGGTACGGAAGTGTTCAAGAGCCACCTGGATGTGGCACTTGGGGACATGATTTAGGGATGACTCTGGTGGGACTGGGTGGATGGTTGGACTTGGTGTCCTCGAAGGTCTCTTCCAAGCTTGAGGATTCTGCTCAGTTCTGAGACGGGAGTGTGGCCAGGCCAGCAGCCCTGGAGGGCAGGGGAGGGCACTGTGGGTGGGGGGGGTTACCTGTTCTTGGCACGGGAACAGCAGCAAACAGCCCTGAGATTCCCGGTATAGGAATGGGGGACGGAGCTGGGTGGAGCAGAACTGAGCCTCTCCCTGCAGGCAGCGAGGGAACTGTGCCCCTGGCAGGGAGGGGAGATGCTCCTACTGGGGGACCCCCGTGGGGTGGCACATCCCCTCCTCAGGGCCCATCACGGGGTGTGTGTAAAGCTGGGCAGCCTGGATTGTGAGGAGGGATTGTGCACTGGTGCCACACCCCACGGCCAGGAGCTCCCAGTGACAGGGCAGGGCACAGCTGGGGCACAGCTGGCAGGGACTGCAAGGACCTGTGAGACGCTTCCTGTGGTGGAAGCCTTTCCTCTGAGGGCATGGGGGTGTGGGACAGACCCAACAGGACCTGAAATAGTGAGGGAGAAGGGCAAGCAGGAGGGACTGGGAGCCTTCATCTGCGTGACATCGTGATGTGGAGAATAAAATTGGTCCAGACAAGGGTCTTAGAGAGAGAAATTCTCTAAGTGCCTTCACACCGATGCCAGGGAGCCTGGATAACACACTCTGCTCACATATGGATGTGGATGTGACCTAGCTGTGCTCCTGAAATCTGGCTGGGAGCGTCACATAATTGGAGTGTTAAAACCAGCAAATGTTAAAATCAACAGCTTCTGGGAAGAGTAAGGGCACAAAGGGACATCAGATGTCATGGCAGGCAAGGTCAGCAGTTGGAGTCATACCCACCTGTAAAGCTCTCAGATCTGTCCCAGCAGAGGCAGCAGAAGGTGCAGAATGCACAGGGCCTTCCCCAGCCCAGCAGCTGCTCTGCCAGCAGCTCTGTGATCCGCAGGGAAAACAGGTTCCCTGGCTATGGGAGAGACCTGTGCGGAGCACTGCATCCCAGCGTGAGCCCAGGACAGAGGTGCAGGAATGCTCAACAGCTGGACATATCTGTACAGAATGACGGCTAAAGTGACACCCTGCCTCAGTCAGGGAAGGCAGTAGGAGCAGGGTCTGTGTGGCACCCACAGTGTCTTACTAGAAGAGTCAGTTTATGGCAGCTCGGTGTCTGGGAGGATGTTCATAGAATCAGGGAGCCATTAAAATTGGAAAAGCCCTCTGAGATCATCAAGTCCAACCCTTAACCCAGCACTGCCAGGTTCACCACTAAGCCATGTCCCCAGGTGCCACATTCACATGTTTTTTGAACACTTCCAGGGATGGTGACTTCACAGCTGCCCTGAGCAGCTGTGCCAGTGCCTGACTCCCCTTGCTGTGAAGAAATTTCCCCTAACATCCAGTCTGAGTGACTGTGGAAAAGAATGGAGGCCCATTGACCCAAAGCCAGAGAAAGGCTTATTTCCAGTCCTACAGCTGCACTTACACCCAGCCACAGACCGTCACTGGCTCTGCTGGCTCCCACTCCAGCCCTGGGCTGATCAGCAAAGCCAGGGCACACAGGGCTGGGACAGCCAGCGTGAGCTGGAATGTGGCTGCAGAGTGAAGAGAAGGCCAGAGAAGCTGGCTCAGAGCCACCTCCTGTGCTGCCCAGCCTGTCCCCAGCCTGGCCCAAACCTGTCCCCAGCCTGCAGCCTGGCACAATCTGTCCTCACCAGGGAACCCTGGATCCTGCCTGAGGTTGGGAGGGGGACAGGCTGCAAAGTGCCCATGTCCTGACAGTGCTGGGAACCCGCCTGCTCTCCTGTGGCAGGAACACCTGAGGGATCTGTCCTCGCTCCCTGTCCTCGCTCCCTGTCCCTGACACTGCCTGTCTGCTGACAAGGGACAAAGGGCAGCATCTCTCACTGAGGCTGGGCACAACCTGACATGGCCACACCAAATTGAGCGAAAAATCCCTAAACCAGGTCAGCCACACCACCACAGGTGTCAGAAAGCCCCAAGCTCGTGTAGTTCTGCTGAGAAGCCCTTAACCTTGTACCTTCTCTGGCTCTGGCAGGGAAGGGACAAGAAAGCTCCCGGCGTAACACCTGGGAGAACCTGCACCGCCCACGGGGCGCCACGGAGGTGGGAACACCCGGACGTCCCTGGGGGAGGTCCCTGCTCTGCGCTGATGGCCCGAGCCCTGAGCTGGCGTGGCCACAAGGGATGGAGCCCGGGGAGAAGCCGTCTGAGGCACAGCCAGGGAAGGGTAGCCCCGCTGGCTCAGCTGTGCTCTGGGGCTGGGTTGCTCTGCTCTGGCCGCTGCCACAGCGATGTCACTGCCTGCCCTGCATCGATTCATGGCAGCTCCTCGGGATGTGCGGGGCTGGTGGCCACAGTGCTGAGCTGGTGGCCACAGGGTAGTGCTGATGGCTGCGGGGTTCTGCCGGAGGAGGGGACACGCTGTGCTGGAGGACAGGACACGCCGTGCCCGTGGAGCTGCCGTGTCCCCGCGGCAGTGCGGAGGATGCTCGAGCTCTGAGAGCAAGGAGAGCTCTGCAGGTGCTGCCTTTAACGATTACGATGAGTAATTCCCTTTCAGTCCTTTAATCAGTCACTTTTAATTAGTGTGCCAGTTGTTTTTTCCTTAGCAAACAGCTCTTTCAATGAGGGTTTTTGCTGCATCTGCTGGGTTGGGAAAACACTGCTCCCTGATGGGGCTGTGTGTTCATTCTTCAGCAGGAGCTTCCTCTCGTGGAGGCTGTGGGACTGAGCTCACGTGCAGAGCACGGCACAGGCCCTGCTGGTCCTTGGGAAGGCTCTTGCTGCTGAGATGGAGGCATTCCTGGAGGTGCTCTGTGCTGGTGGCATCCTGGACATGGCGTTTTCCAGAGGCCCTCTTGCAGGCAAGGACATCCTCCTCATCCACACTCCTTTCAGCCTTTTTAATTTCTCCTTTGAAACTTCCTTAGCTCTGTGATTCTGGTATCTCAGGGCAGCAAGTTCTACAGGGGAATTTTGCCTGTGGAAATGGATCCCACCTTGATCCCCTTGGGATGCTTTGTCCCCTGTTAGGGAACAGAGTCCCCAGAGCAGCTGCTCCCTGTATTGGGGCAGGCTCTGTTTCCCATCTCCAACCCCTCTTACAGACACAGAGGTGCCCTCGCCTGCAGAATTTTGTTCATGGTGCAAGTGTTTCCCCGCTGCTCTGGACTCCTGGACACTGCTGGCTGGGGGTCCCCCAGCCCCAGATTCAGAGCAAATACCCAGGTGCTGCTTCCCCTCCTCATCTCCGTGTCACTGAACTCCTCCTGAGCTCATCCTACATCCATGTCAACATCCAGCTTTTGGGCCAAAAGCTCTGCTTTCATTTTCCCTTGAATAATAGTCTACTTTTGGGTGGGTTTTTCCCTCTCCCAGGGTAGCCTGTGCCCTCTGCCCTCAGAGGACCCTGCCCCTTGCTCCTTTCCCCTCTGGAGTGAGGGAAGCTCTGTCTCTCCGAGGGGCCCCAGCCTCTTCCCTTTTCTTGTCCAGGGCGGGATGTCCAGGCTGGCCCAGCTTCCCATGAGTCACCAGCAAATCTCAACTTCCTTCTCAGGGCCCTGGCACCAGAGCCCTAATTACAGGGCAAGACTAGCGGAAACAAGCTTATTATTTACCAGGCTAATGAAAATTAATCATGCCTCCCCCTCCCTTTCCTGGGAGAACAGTCACGGCCAAGAAAGCAGATTATAAAAGCATTATGGGCGACTGCTGTGCTGGGCTTTGGCACTGCCTGAGGGCTGTGTGAGGCTGGGGGCTGTTTGCAGGTCACCTGGAACCCAAGGGTTAAAGCTGCCCCCCAGTGCGGCCTCTTCTCTCCCCAGCCTGCTGCTGGGCACAGATGGAGCCCCGAGCCACGGCCAGCCAGGCTGGAGAGCCCTTCCCTGCTCTTCCAGGCAGCTGCTGCTTCTCCCGGAGCCTGGACCCCTCTGGCATCATCTGTGTCCTTGCAGAGAGCAGTGTGGGGTGCACAGGGGTCCCAGCCCAGGGACTCCCAGCCCATCCAGCCCAGGGTAGTTCCCCAGCACAACCCAGTTTGCTCCATGCAGGCAGCCAGTGGCTCCAGGCTGCTGCACAGGGCAGGGATGGGGAGCAAGGCTGTGTGCGAGGCCAGATGGAGGAAAACACGGTAAGGACTGGTTCACGTTGCACAGATGTGGAAAACCAGAGCATCCTGCACCCACTGGAGACACTGGTTCTGGAGAGAGTGCTGCAGCAGAGGGATGAACCCTGGCAAGTGCAAAACCCACCACCCTCACTCAAATTATCACCCTCACTCAAATTACCACCCGCACTGAGGGGAAACTGAGGCACGGGATGGAGCAGGTCAGCCTGGAGGCAGGGAGAGAGCTCCAGCCTGCTGAACTCTGCCAGTGCCAGCCCCCGTGGTCCCAGCCGGGGAAGGAGATCGCAGGGATACAGCACTGCCCACCCAGCGTCTGGAGCTGAGCCTAAAGCTGCCCTGCCTGCCTGACAGGCTGAGCACAGCCCTCCTTTTCCAGGCTTAAAGACCTCCACATCCATGATCCCTTATGGGATCTCTATATCCATGATCAGCCTCCCTCTCCCTGAGGCTGTACAAGCTGGGAGTGGGAAAAAGACAAGGAAGGGACAGATTGCCTGGATCAGGGTCTGGGATGGAGGGAGGGAGGCGAGGACCAGGCTCCTGTGGATCAGGGTCTGGGATGGAGGGAGGGAGGCGAGGACCAGGTTCCAGGGCCAGGCTGATGAGCTGCTTCCTGCCAGGCCTGTGCTGCTGGAGCAGCCCAACCCTCCTGCTGCCCACCACAATAATTAACTGTTGCTGTGGAGAAGGCAGGAAAATGAGCAGGAGGTCAATTTTCCATTTCCCAGTTGTGCATAACCAGTTCCAAGCACACAGCCTGAAAATAAATCTCCATCAGGCTTGTTACCTCTTAATTAACATCACCAGCTACAACACGTACTCCCTAGCCCAGGCACAGCCACTATTGATGTACAATGAGATGGAGCCAGGGCTGGGCACGACTGATGGGAATTCTCCAGCTGGAAGTTCCAGCCCTGCTGTCCAACATGCTGGACTTGCCCTGCCAGACAGGAAAGCTCTGCTCCAGGATGGGGAGAGCTGCTGGATCTCCCCAGAACCGGCTGCTTTGGGAACAGCTGGCACAGGCAACTGAAAGAAAGTTTGTGAAACAACTGGAGCTTGTTTTCCTTTTGCACAGATTGGAATAAAGAAGAAAAGAAGGTCCTGTGGGTGAAACATTAGATTAGAGGAATGGAACCTCACCTGTGAGGAAGGGCTGGGAGAGCTGCGGGTGTTCAGCCTGGAGGGGAGAAGGATCCAGGGAGACCCCAGAGCCCCTTCCAGTGCCTAAAGGGGCTCCAAAAGAGCTGGAAAGGGAATTTGGACAAGGGCCTGGAGAAACAGGAGAAGGGGAATGGCTTTCCACTGCCAGAGGGCAGGGATAGATGGGATATTGGGAAGGAATTCCTCCCTGTGAGGGAGGGGAGGCCCTGGCACAGATTGCCCAGAGCAGCTGTGGCTGCCCCTGGATCCCTGGAAGTGTCCAAGGCCAGGCTGGACGGGGCTTGGAGCACCCTGGGATAGTGGAAGGTGTCCCTGCCCATGGCAGGGGGTGGCACTGGATGAGCTTTAGGGTCCCTTTCAATCCAAACTTTCCATGATTCTGTGGTTCTCTGCTTTTTGATCTCCTCCCCATCAGTGACTTCTCTCACAGGCTGTCCCCTCCCCTGGTCTGCACCTGGAGCAGCCCTGTTCCCACCAGGTGACCTGGCACAGGAAGGGCACAGGGGCTGCCACCATCAGTGAGGGGAGGAAGGAGACAGGATGAAGGAACCTAGCTCTGCTCCTACCACCCTCCCACTTGGCACTTCTCTTCAAAGCACTGTGCAAACATTAACTAATTAATCCTCCCAACACTCCTGGGAGGAAGAGACATCGACAGGGCTCTGTTCTAGACACCTGATAAACACAAAGGGTGATTGGAGGAGATGCCAGACAGGCAAAACCTGCAGGTCACGGTGGTTCCTCTGCTCTTCCTGCTGCTCATGGCAGGGCTGGGCAGGCAGGGGCTGTGCCAGGAACCATCCTGTGCCCCAGGATGTTGGAGGGGGGTGCAGGGCAGAGCAGGGACCGTGGCAGAAATATGAGTGAGGGTAAAACTAGAGGAGAACGGGATGAAGAAGATGAGCCCTGTTGTCCTCACAGACAGATTCTGTTTCCTGTTCCAGCTCTGATGGAATTTCTTAAGTATCATGAAATTAGCTTAAATGGAAGGAAACCCTGACACTGCTGCTGAGGCATCCTGGAGGGAAGTACTGAGAGAAAGCATTTTGACTTTAAAAAAAATGGATTTTGACTTGCTCAGTGTGGCAGGTGAGTTCCCCAGAGCACCTGAAAAGTCAAACCTTGGGTTTCCAGCCTGAACATCCCCAAACACTGCACCACTTCTCATGTCCTTTAGCTGAGCTCTTTCTTCTCCACCCTGGTGTTTACCCAGGAATGCATCAATAGGCAGCCACTGCAGCCCCTTCCTTTCCAACAAGCCAGGCATCCCTGGGGTTTGCAGCCCGCCTGTGGTCCCTCAGGACTGGCCTCACTGGGATCCTGCATTTAATGCTTCCTTGCCTCCATCCCTAAACCCTCCTGGAGCTCCCTGCGTGCCAGGATCCCACTCCCTGGTCCGTGGGGTGTGCCCTGCATTCAGCACTCCCAGCAGCCAGCTCTTGGGAAGGACCCTGGCTGCAGGGAAATCCCCGTGCCAAGGGATGCAGATCCATCCAGGGAACCCCACCAGTGCTGCTGGGGCCGGCTGGGGACCTGCCCGCAGCCCTCTGGCCTCCTGGGCTTCTCCAGCCTGCCTATTCCAGGGGATCCCTAGGAGGGTGAGATCTCCAAGGCCCAGCCAAGGTCCTGCTGTTTTCCTGGGAGTTGAGTTCAACTGGTCCAGTCCAACTGTTTCAAGGAGAGACTTGCCTGCTGTGCCTGAAATCAGAGCTGCTGAAGGTTCCAACACAGCAGCACGTGAAGGCCAAAACCAGAGACCAGGGGCTCTTCCCAGTCCCTGCCCACAGGTCTGGAGAGACACACCCCGTCTGCCTTGGGTCTCAGTCCCCTTGTGGGGGTTTTCTGGAGGTGGAGAACTCTGGCAAAAACCTGCCATGGCACTGGCTGGATTTTGGGCTGGGCCTGGACCCACCTCACACAGACACAGATGCACTTGGCAGAAGGGGATGTGTTTTGTTCTGGTTGCCCTGTGCACAGAGGCAGATTCCGGGATAATTCCTCCTGGGGGCCCTGCACCAACCAGGCACAACGGAAAAGCTCCTTGAAGGTTTCTGCTCAGCTGCCCCTGCCCAGGAACACCTCACAGCTCCCCAGAACCACAGAAGGGTTTGGTTTGCTGGTGTTTTCCCCACAAGGTTGCTGTTCCGGTGCAGCACAGGAGAACCCCAGCGGGTACCAGAGGGGAAAGGGAAGGTGACGTGTGCAGGGGTGGCAGGACAGCCCTCTGCCCAGGGTGGTAACGCTGAACCTCCATCTTCCTCAACAAACAGAGGGATGAAACCCCAAATCCTGGTCTTCCCCAAAAAAAACCCAACCAGGAAGGATGTCTGCCCCTGGCTGCCAGCACACAGGCTCCAGGCACCTGAGGCCCTTCTGAGGGAGCTGTGGGCTCTCCTTTCTCTCTAACAGGACATTTTTTAGCAGTTTGATCCCATTTCTGCCATTTCATGACCCGAAGGACACCCACTTCCAGCAGCCACGGTCCCCAGGCACCAGCCAGACCCAGGGCAGCCCCTCTGTGTCCCCTGGGCAAAGCTCAGCCTGGGACAGGGGTTCTGCAGCACGAGCAGTGCTGGGGCTCCCCTCTGCCCCACACCAGCCGTGTCCCACCTGGGAGAGGATGCAGGAAAATAAGAGCCTTTCCCAGTGGGGTTCAGGGGTCTCTATCAAGCACTTTGAGTGCTAAAGTCACCCATTTACTCTTGCACAACTTGCCCAGAGAAGCTGTGGCTGCCCCTGGATCCCTGGAAGTGTTCAAGGCCAGGTTGGATGAGCAACCTGGGACACTGGAAGGTGTCCCTGCCCATGACAGGGGTGGGACTGGATGGTTTTAAGATCCCTTCCCACTCAAACCAGTTTGTGGTCTCCTCTGCTCAGCTCAGCCCTTGCTCCACGTGCCTGTGTGGCAGCAATGCCTCCTGCAAACAGCTGGGAACAGCTGTCCCCTCACCACAGGGGGGAAAAGGAGGCACAGCAGCACACCCAGACACGTCTGCAGTGCTGCATCCAGGTGTGCAGCCTCCCAGCTCCCTCAGTGCCCCTGTCTTGCCAGCCCGAGATGACAGAGATCTCTGTTTCAGTCTCTTATATGGCAGGGAATGGGAAGAATTGCAGCTGTGGGGTGCACCAACACTGGAGCCCCCGGAGTGTCTGCAGCTCATGGTGCAGCAGAGCTGAGGCCAGAGGTGGGAGGCTGAGGACAGCCCAGGGTTCTGCAGCTGAAAAAGATCTGAGCTACCCACTCCAGGAGAGTGATCTGGGCAGGGATGGAATCACAGAATCACAGAACCAGTAGGGTCGGAAAAGCCCTCTAAGATCATCAAGTCCAAATGTTCCCCCAAGCCTGCCATTAACCCATCTCCCCACATGCCACATCCACACGACACCCAGGGATGGTGACGCCTGTTCCATTCCCTGACCACCCTTTCCCTGAAGAAATTTTCCATAATATCCAACCTAAACCTTCCCTGGCACAACTTGAGGCCATTTCTTCCTCTCCTAAAATATATATGGGGACACCAGCAGCCTCTGCAGACCCCTCCATGCTTGGGAGCATTGGTGCCCCCATCCCCAGGTGGGAAGCCTACATTCCCGAGCTCTGGGGTGCCCAGGTGGTTTCAGCCTGCCTGAAAGGAGTCCTGTAGGAGTCAGGAAACAGCCCCCCACCGCAGGAGCTCCCGCAGGAAGGCCATCACTGCAGATGTCACAAATCCCCCAGTGGGCACACAGCTGACACGGCCCCCTTGAGCCTTAAGCAGCTCCTTCTGGGCCCGGGCTTCCCTTGTTCCAGAGCACACCAGCGGGCAGGCTCCGTGCCCCGCAGTCACCTGCTGCCAGTGCTGCCTGCCCGCGTGAGCACCACAGCCCCAGCTCCACCACAGCCCCAACATAGCCCCAGCTCCATCCCAGCTCCCCCACGGCCCCAGCTCGATCACAGCCCCAGCTCCATCCCAGCCTCAACATAGCCCCAGCTCCATCCCAGCCCCAGCTCCACCACAGCCCCA
>VZTE01000267.1:448930-481986 GCA_013397775.1 Eulacestoma nigropectus
CCAGCACCACTACAGCCCCAGCTCCATCCCCACTACAGCCCCAGCTCCATCCCCACTACAGCCACAGCTCCACCACACCCCCAGCTCCATTCCAGCCCCAACATAGCCCCAGCTCCATCCCAGCCCCAGCTCCATCCCAGCCCCAGCACCACCATCAGCCCCAGCCCCAGCTCCCTGGGCTCAGACCCTGCCACAGCCCAGCAGCCTGGAATGGCAGCCTGAGGAGCCAGGGCAGGCTGGTGGCAGTCACTGCTGGGCACCCAGCAGCCTGGAACAGTCACAAGGACTCTCCCGCAGCACTGGGCAAGGAGGGAGATGTGGCTGAGCTGCAGGTGGGAGGACAGGTTGTGGGATGCAGGAGGGATGCAGCTGTCTCAGCATGCACACAGCTCCGTACATCACAGGGAATTCATGTGACCCCTCATTCCCAGCCTGTCCCAGCAGCTGGGGGAGGTTCTCCTCTCGTGGTGCTCGGCACAGTCCCGCAGAGTGACTCGGAATCCCGGGATGCAGCTGAGCTGGCAGAAGGCTCCCTGGCACTGCTGCTGCCCCATGTGTCTGTGGGCACCCTGCACCCATCCCCAGCTCCCAGGGTCTCAGGAGCTCCCTGTGGAACCTCCTCTACTCAGGCAAATCCTCCCCGGTGTCTGGGGGTCAGAGCACTGCTGGGGTCCCCTCCTTGGACACTGGACAGCTGCTCCCGAGGTTGTGCTGGCATGCAATACCTGCCTGCAGACCTGGCACTGCTCTTCCTGAGCCAGGACATCAGGCAGGTGTTGAGTGAAGCCCTGGGCCAGCCCCAAAAGCACATTGAGTGACAACAGAGAGCCACAGGCACACTGGGTCCAGGGACAGGACAGGACGGGGTGGTCAGAAACAGCCCTGGGCTCACGCCAGCAGGGCAGGGACAGCTCCCGTGGACTGAGACATACCTGGGACACAGACTGCTCACAGGACAGGCAGGTTAGAAACAACCAAAGCCCCTTCACCCCACATTTCTAACAGATGTGCCTCAAATCCCTTCAGCAGTGTCTGAGAACCAGGATTCACAGCCCCAACCTACACTGCCACACCTGCTCTCAGCAACTCCCCCGTGCCTCCTGTCCCCACTGTTGCTACAGCACCTTCCACCTGGCCTTCAGGAAAAAGGAAAGGGAAAAAACAGCAGCAGAGTTATCTTTTTTTTGGCTTGCAAATGCTGGTTTACAAAGCTGAGCGGGCTGCTGCTCCACAGGTGAGGGGTTACCTGGCCCATGGCCTGGAGCTGCTGGGCCTTGAGACCCCTCCAGATTCCCCAGCCTCGGCAGGGGTGAAGCAGAAAGGCTGTTCTGTCACACAGCAACTTGGACCCAAGGGTGCAGGAGCCCCTCTGAGGGGGCAGAGCATCTTCCACACACCCTGAGTCCATCCAGAAACCCCTCTGGGGAGGCACAGCATCCCCCACACACCCTGAGTCCATCCAGAAACCCCTCTGGGGAGGCACAGCATCCCCACACACCCTGAGTCCATCCAGAAACCCCTCTGGGGAGGCACAGCATCCCCCACACACCCTGAGTCCAGCCAAGACCCTCTCTCCAGCCAAGCTCCACACACTGCAGGGCCACTTTGCACTTCCACAGGAAATTACCAAACCTTTTCCCCAGCTCAGAGCTCAGTTTATTCCTCCCCACAGCACTTTCTGGTGCATGAACACTCAGTGTGGGGTCCCCATGCCCAGCTCTCGGCGTCACCCCAGCCTGCTGTCCTGTATTTAATCAGCAAAGCTCTGGCCTCCTGATCCCAGCACTCCCACAGGGTGCCGAACAGCTTGGAAAATCAGAAGGCAGCAAATAAACCTCGACATGAGGTGTTTACAAATTCCTCCAGAAAGCCAAATGTGGCACCTGAGCACCCAGCACTGATTGTCCTGCTCCTGTTCCCAAAACCACCTCAGTGCCCCTCTGCAGAACAGTTCCCGACCTCCCAGAGCATGGCAAAGCTGGGCCACGGCTGGTCTGTGCTCGGCGGGACAGAGCCAGGGCCACCTGCCTGGCCGGTCCCTGGGGACACCGGTGTGCCGGGGGGGGGCTCAGCCCTGCCCTGGATGTGCGCAGGGATGGATCCCTGGGGAGCACTGCCTGTTCCCTGTTTTAGCTGGGAGCCCTCGCCATCGCACCCTACTCCAGGCCAGCCCCTCGCCCACCCCAGCCCTGCCCCGCAGGTCCTCTGCCCTCTCCCGGAGCCCGGCACTCCCAGAGCAGTGCTGGGAAGAGATGATGCCGGGGCTGCAGGTTCCAGGACTGTCCCCCCGTCCCCGTGTGCTCATGCCCGCACACCCCTGCCCACACTCACGCGCTGGGCACGTGCTGACACAATTCCCTGGGCTGTGACAACGAACCAGAGCCACCGCGGTGCCCAGGGGAAGGGGGAGCAAAGGAGAGGGAGACAAACCCCTTGGGAAGTCCCCAGGAGTGCTCAGGTGCCAGCAGCAGGCTGGGGACACGCAGGATGACAGAGCCCCTGGCAGACAGGCTCCCTGGGGCAGACAGGCTCCCTGGGATCGCCAGGCTCCCTCTCCAGAGCTCTCCTCCACATTCCAGTGGCCCCTGGAGCTGGCGTGGGGTGGGTAGGCTGCTCCCCTGAACCCACTGATGGCAGCAGGACAGTGGCTTTCCTAACCTTGGCATCAGCACCGCCACTGCCAGTCCCTGTGTGCCCCTGCACAGGGCAAGGGACAGCTGAGCAGAGCAGGAGGGGACACAGGTTCCTGCCTGGCCACTGTCCTAGGGGCTGCCTGCACCCACCAGCCTCGAGGCATGGAGCAGCTGGGGGAACCTGGAGGAGCTGGAGGCACCTGGAGGAGCTGGGGGCACACAGAAGAGCTGGGGGCATGTGGTGAATTTGGGGGCACACAGAAGAGCTGGGGGCTCATGGAGGAGCTGGGAGCACAGGGAGGAGCTGGGAGCACAGGAAGGAGCTGGGGGCACACGGAGGAATTGGGGGCACACAGAGCAGGGCCGGCAGCAGCAATTCTCCTCCGAGGCTGCTGCCACCTCCCCCTTGTGCCACCCGGTGTTTTTAATGAGGTGGACACTGAAAGGTCACGCCTTCTTCCAGGGATGCTTCTGCACCTGGGCTCTGGAGATGTTCTTCTCCAAATCCCTTTTAAGTCACTTAAACCTTTTGGTGCCTCAACTGCCCATCGGTAAAGCGAGGCTTATCCCATTTCCTCTGCCTGGCTTACCGAGAGAGCTCATAAGCACTGCAGGACCGGAAAAGTCTGTGAATATGGATTTCTGTCTGCCTGGCGCAGTGGGGCTGGGGCTCATTAGGGACTAAAATGCTCACTGTGCTGTGTCTGGCAAGCAGAGCCCGATGCTGTGTGCTGCTGTGGTGGAGCTGGGAGGGGAGCAGGGGTGACACAACACACCAAGGCCTCCTGTCATTTTGATCCATTCCCATGCCACAAGGGTGGTGGGCTCAGCTCAGGCACCCACAGACACCAATTCACCTCGTGCCATTATCTGACAAGAGACCCTTTGCGAAGGGGTCAGGATGGGTGAAAAACACCCTTCCAAGGCAGGGTGGCTGCAGTGCTCCTGTGTTCACACATACTTACATTGTGGAGAAGCACAACACCTCAAATGAGAAGGATGGTCACCTAAAAACACCCTCCTCTCACACTTCCCCTGCTGCATCCCTGTGCCTGTCCTCCAGGGATAGCTGTGTAAGGATGTGAATAACCAGAGAGTGCCCTGAGGAAACGAGGTGGTGCTGGCCTCAGCTGCCCCTCAGACACCCCTAAATCACCCTACACCATCACCTTCAGACCCTAAAATCTCTAAACTATCACAGCTGAACCCTTCGCTCCTCCCCCCATGGGGGAGCAGCAAAAACTCTCCAAAAAGGTGTGCAGGGGAATGGGGCTGCTGTGCCAAGGGCTCTTGGAGAAATCTGGGGATCGTGCAAAACTTGTTACAGGTGTGGAAAGTGAGGGATGCTGGCAGAAGGGGAGGAACAAGCATTCAGCCTGTCCTGCCTTCGTGTTTTCCCATCTGGTGCATCCCATGTGGTGATCTGGAGCTGGCCATGAACTGCACTGCAGCCTGTGGGTGCAGCAGCCAGTGCTGGAGCCAGATCTTGGAGGGACTGAGGGTCTGGGAACAGATTCCAAGGAGATTCAGGTAGGGTTTTATTCCCTGAGTTGTGAGCCTCAAGAGTAGGATGGGCGTGTTCCTGCTGCTTCTGTCTCCCTCCTGCTCTGGCTGTGGGTGTGTGCCCAGCAGGGACCTGGCCACAGTGCTGGGAAGAGATTCCTTATCCCAATCACATCCCTGGGACCTTCAGCCGACAGCACTGAACTACCCAGAACAGTCCTGGCCAAGGACACGCACAGAAACGACCCCTGGGGCAGAAGAGGCTGAGAACCCCATCAGTGCTGGGCTGATGGGTGCTGTGTGGGAGTCCTGCAGCTCAGGGGTGTCACTGTCCCCTGGCACAGCAGCCCTGTGAGCGGCCCAGGGAAGATGCTGCTCGAAGCAATGAGTGAATGTAAGATGAGGATTTATTGAGCTCTCCCTAGTCCTGCCTTTGGGGCCATTTGTCATCAGGGCAGCTCGTGCTGCTGGCTGGAGTGCAGTGGCTGCCAGGCAGGGCGAGCTGACATCGCCAGGAACACCTCCAGAGCCAGAACATCGGGATGCCACAGAGCACCAGCTGGAAATGGCTTCTGACCATGTCCTCCTTGCCCCTCTGCACACATGGAGGTGATCAGGGACACCATGTCCCTGAGGGAGCTGACGTGGCAGCTCATCACATGCCACTATCGAGGATCTTCCTTTCCCAGCTCTCCCAGGGGGCAGGATGCTCCACCCTGGTTTGCCCAGGTTTAGCAGCGTCTCATTCAGGATTCTGCAGGAAGCACCTGGTGGACTGGGGAGGGCAAATTCACGTCCCCATGCCCAGGTCCACCCCCTCCTCCAGCCTGTGGAGCTCTCCCAGGGCTGGTGTCCTGCTGGGAGCTGGAGGGGCTGGGAGGGGGGAAGCTGCAGCTCTCTGCACCGCTCCACGTGCTCCCGGCAGTCCTGGGTGTCTGTGCCTGCATCTGCCAGAGGGCAGGACTGACAGCCAGCTCAGAACAGCTCCTGCAGCGTGGGCACAGCAGCCGGAGCGTCACCTGCACGGCGAGACGAGAAGGTGACACTGGCAGCTCCCACAGCCAGGAGAGCTGGGAGCTGGAGCCCCGGGCCAGAGCAGTGACCCCCTCAGAGGGTTGGGAGAGGGGCCTGTGCTGAGCATGGAGCCAGCATCCCCCTCAGAGGGTCAGGAGAGGGGCCTGTGCTGAGCATGGAGCCAGCATCCCCCTCAGAGGGTCGGGAGAGGGGCCTGTGCTGAGCATGGAGCCAGCATCCCCCCCTCAGAGGGTTGGGAGAGGGGCCTGTGCTGAGTACAGAGCAACACAGCAAAGGTGAGAGGGAGGCCACGCTCAGGGCAGGGGACATTTCAGCCCTCGCCCACTCAGCAGCAGCTCCCCAGCTGCCCTTTCCTCCTTTTCCTATTTCCTCTTGTAACCCACAGGTATCAAAGTGCCTCTTTCCAGACCTGCTACAGCCTGGGCTCCTGCTGAACGCTCTCACAGCCCACTGGGGACACAGGCAAAGGCTATGGCACTCGTTAATGCAGCTCCTCTGCGGAAACACACAGTCAGGAGTGACTGATCAGCAAAAACCCAGAACAAACCCTCTGCAGGATGAGCAAGACAGAGCCACCCCCTCCCTCCACAGGGAACGTGTGTTCCATCCCCAGGGCAGGGGACAGGCTGTGTCCCCACCCCTGCATCCCACTCTGTAAACACTGCCTGACTCTTTGGAAGGCATGTTTGGAAGAACTGTTTTTCGACCAAGAGTATGAAGTAGCTTTTTGGCAGTGGGGCCATGCACTCAGCAGGGCTGCCTGGTCTCCTCCAGCTCGGGTGGGATGGAGAGCAGGACCAGGGCTGGGCAGAGCCGGGATGTCTGCGCTGGCAGCTGCCTCGGCTTCCCGGCCACCTGGGGTTATCCAGGAACAGCTGTCAGTGCCAGGCATGGCCCAAGGCGCTCGGAAGCACCAGGAGCGTGGAAAAGTGCCAGGGGCAAGGACATGCAGTCACTGTCCCCCTCGCCTCCTTCTGCCTCCCCAGCAGCAGCATCCAGTCCCTAGCTCCAAGGGCTTTGGCCAGGGGCCTCTGTGACCCCCTAAGCTGGGGGGTTTTTGAAGAAGCTGATGTTGGAAGTGGAGGCAGAGAAACGACAAGGCTGAACTCAGTGGAAGCCTGAGAGCATCATTCCTGGAGTGGCTGCACTGCCTCCCTCAGAGTCCAGCTCCACACAGCCCCGACTCAAGGTCCCCCACCCCAGAGAGACACTGGTGCCATATCTGACATAGCTGGGGCCTGGGCAAACACAGCTGGCCCTGAGCTTGGTGTCACCATGACTCAGGAGCTTCTGGAAGCCCAGTTCATACATTAAAATTCACTCTGCTTTGAGGTCTCTGCAGGGCACAGCAGCAGGGCGGCAGCCACCCTCTGCTCAGAGCTCTAGTGCCTGCCAAGCCTCTGCCTTCACGGGGAGCTGAAGGGGGTCAGCATCCTCTGGGATGTGCCATGAGGCTCAGCATCCCTTGGGAAGTGCCTTGAGGCCTCTCCTGCAGTTGCCCAATTGCCCAGACTGGGAGCAGGGTTTGAATATGCAATTTGGGCCCCCTGAAGACAGAGCCATCCCTGCCCTCGCAGCAGCATCTCCTCAGGGCAGGACATTGGGGGTTACTGTGCCTCTTGTGCCTGAGCTGCATCAGAAGAGGCAGGAGGAGAGTAAGCACCTCCCCCTCTCTCCAAATAACAACAGAGCCCTGATTTTGGAACTTAATCCCCCCCCCCGAGGAACCTCTGCCCAAACAGGGTTTAATTCCCTGCTGGCAACCCTGGCAGTGACTGCATCACCCAGCACCTGCAGGGGCCTGGTTTGTCATTAGGGCTCCTGTAGATGGTCCCGTGCTGGAGCTCACTGTGGTGCTCATCTGTCCCAATCCAAGCAGCACACACACTCCTGGGCTCCTCCCCAGGATGGCACCGTGCTGGGACCCTCTGGGACACCACGTTTGCTGCCACGTGTGGGGCCCCTTACTGCCCCAGAAGGCACATGGACCCAGGAAAGAGGTCACTGGGGTCACTGCCATCAGTCTGCCACCCCATCCCTGCCACCAGCCCTGTCCCTGCTGGCAGCCCCAGTCCCTCCATCAGCCCCAGTTCTGCCTCTGGCCTCTCCAGCACGTGGCCCAGGCAGGCCCTTTTTCTCCTCCTGCAGACAAAGTCTGGCACCTCCAGGCTCTCTGTGGCTGAGCCCTGCCAGCCTCATATCGCCCACCCATCCCCTCCTCCCTGCCAGGGCTGGGGACACGGCCCAGCTCAGGCTGTCCCTGTCACTGCAGACTGAGCAGACCAGAGCTGTGTGGGGAAAGGCTGAGGCTGGTCCTGCTCCTGGGGTTCCCACGGCTGTTGTGGCACAGGGTGGGCTTCAGCCACCAGCAGGAGAACACACCTGGCTGGCAAGGAGGTGAGTGATGCAGGGCAGCCCTTGGCCTCAGCTGAGAAACAAGGCACCAGCATCCCAACGAGCACAGGAAGAGATGGCTCCAGGGTCTGCTTCTGCCTCTGTGGGATCCTTGCCTGGGCCTGCTGTGATCCAGAAGGAGCAGAGAGATGAGAGCGGGTCAAGTGGCACCAGGGCAGGGGAGGGTGGGCAGCCCCAGCCGCAGCACGGGGCAGCCTCCTGGGGCTCTCTGTGCCCTGTTCATGCAGAAATGCACAGAGCAGGTTTGTGGCATTGCCAGGGCTCAATAGCCCTCACCCTTAAAGTGCTATTACAAGTCCCTTCTTGTAGAAAATACTTTTCTCGCACCAATTGTCCCTGATCCCTGTTAAGATGCCCAACTGTTGGAGAGGAGCAGTGCAGATGGGAGGGTGGTGTCCCACAGGAAGCTCCAGCAGCTCTCGAGACTGGGAGGCCAGCTCGGAATTCCAGAGGACAGTCAGGGCCCGGGTGACAGCTCTCTGGCTGAGATGCATCACCTTCTGCCATCACTTACTCTGCGGCTGGCGGGGTGCAGGGGAGGGGAACTCAGCAGGGATGGGTTGGCACAGACCCTCCTCTGCTGCCTGGCACAGGAGAGAGAGGGGCAGAGCTCCCTGGGCTTCCCCCAGTCCCTCAGCAGCCATTCATGAGCCCACAGATGTGACGAAGCTCTCTGGCACCTGCTGCATCCTGAGGTCCTGCTCCCTCCTCCCCCCGCCCTGCCAGGGCTGGACTTTGTCCCAGAGCTGCCAACGCCTCCTGGACCTGCAGGACCTGCCATGGGGAGGGTGCAGGGGATGCTCTCCTGGTGCTCCCAGCACCGCACTGATCCTGCACCCCTGCCCTGATCCTGCACCCCTGCCCTGATCCTGCATCCCTGCACTGATCCTGCACCCCTGCACTGATCCTGAATCCTTGCACTGATCCTACATCCCTGCCCTGATCCTGCACCCCTGCACTGAACCTGCACCCCTGCACTGATCCTGAATCCTTGCACTGATCCTACATCCCTGCCCTGATCCTGCACCCCTGCACTGATCCTGCACCCCTGCACTGATCCTGAATCCTTGCACTGATCCTACATCCCTGCCCTGATCCTGCACCCCTGCACTGAACCTGCACCCCTGCACTGATCCTGAATCCTTGCACTGATCCTACATCCCTGCCCTGATCCTGCACCCCTGCACTGATCCTGCACCCCTGCACTGATCCTGAATCCTTGCACTGATCCTACATCCCTGCCCTGATCCTGCACCCCTGCACTGAACCTGCACCCCTGCACTGATCCTGAATCCTTGCACTGATCCTACATCCCTGCCCTGATCCTGCACCCCTGCACTGATCCTGCACCCCTGCACTGATCCTGAATCCTTGCACTGATCCTACATCCCTGCCCTGATCCTGCACCCCTGCACTGAACCTGCACCCCTGCACTGATCCTGAATCCTTGCACTGATCCTACATCCCTGCCCTGATCCTGCACCCCTGCACTGATCCTGCACCCCTGCACTGATCCTGAATCCTTGCACTGATCCTACATCCCTGCCCTGATCCTGCACCCCTGCACTGAACCTGCACCCCTGCACTGATCCTGAATCCTTGCACTGATCCTACATCCCTGCCCTGATCCTGCACCCCTGCACTGAACCTGCACCCCTGCACTGATCCTGAATCCTTGCACTGATCCTACATCCCTGCACTGATCCTGCACCCCTGCCCTGATCCTGAATCCTTGCACTGATCCTGCACCCCTGCACTGATCCTGCACCCCTGCACTGATCCTGCACCCCTGCCCTGATCCTGAATCCCTGCCCCGATCCTACACCCCTGCCCTGATCCTGAATCCTTGCACTGATCCTGCACCCCTGCCCCGATCCTGAATCCCTGCACTGATCCTGAATTCCTGCACTGATCCTGCACCCCTGCCCCGATCCTGCACCCCTGCTCTCCCTTGGAGCAGCGCTCAGCCCAACTCCTGCCCCAGGATCTCTGGCATCCTGCTGTGCCATGGGCTCAGCACTGGTACCATGGGCACTGCTCTGTGCCACCACAGACTGCCAGGAACCCCATCCTGACTCCACTACTGCTGTTCCCACCTGTACAGCATGGAGGGACCACAGGAATGGGAACAGCCCCTCCAGCCCCCTCAGACCCAGTGCCCTGCTGAGGGGGTGGCTTTGAGCTGCTGAGGCTTTGGCCACAAATTCTCCCACAGCTGGTGATTCCTCTCCAGTCCCACTCAGCTACTCTTGAGGACCGGCCTCTCCTCACAATCCCTGGTTTCCCTCATCCCCAGGAGTAACAGGCCCAAAAGAACAGTGCTGAGCTCCCCATGGAGCTTGCTTGGCCCTGATGTTCGTGGAGCAGAAACAAGGGCTCCCTTGCAGATGTGCACCACCCAGTTCTCCCTCACCTCCTCCACGTGTTCTCACGGCTCTTCCTGCTCACCTCCACTTTATCCTTGGTCCCCAGCCTCCCCAGCTGGTGTGGGCTGTATTCCTGAGCCCCAGCACTCGGGCAGAGCCAGCTGAAGCCAGGACGGCCCAGGGCAGAATGTGCCACGTGCCAGGACCAGCCAGAGGGGAGGGCACTGCTGGGGCCTCATTCCGCATGGCGAGAGCTGCCCTGGGAGTCTCCAGAGGCCACAGGGCTGGAGACAGCTCCCTGGATGGCTGAGGGGCTCCTGCCGAGGCTCCTGGCCCCCGCAGACCCTGTCAGCTCCAGCTCCCTGCTCGGCTGCGTTTGGGACCGTGGCCAGCTGCCTGCCCGAGGGTCCTGCCCGCTGAGTCCCCTGGATGCCTCAGTGCCCCTGCCAGCTGCGGGGGTCACAGCGTGCTCAGTGCCACCTTCCCGAGCCGCGCTGGGAGCGGGCGGAGCTGGGGAGGCAGGGACTGCACATCCCGGGGGCGAGAGGTGCCGGAGGCTCCCGAACCTCTTCTCCCGCACCAGCAGCAGCTCCAGGGAAGCTGCTGACATTCAGAGCCACAGGCTCGGGTGCACGAGGTCTGCATTTGCACGGTTTGCAGCAGGGAGCTCAGGGACTTCTATTTATTTTCACGAATGGGAAGAAAACCCCTCATTTAGCTGCAGTCACTCCTCACTGCCAGTGCTGACCGACCAGGGAGCGGCTCCTTGGCTGTTCGCAGCGCCCCACCCCGCGGGCACAGCTGTACCCTGGTTGTTCCAGCGGGAATGCCCCTCCCTGTCCGTCCCAGCGTGAGCAGAAGGGGCTGTGGCCGGGGGAGCCAGCTGTGCTGTGGGACAGGGGCCTGAAAGCCGCGACTGGGCTCCAGCTCAGCCCCTGCCCAGCCTGGAGTGGGGCCTCCCTTCCTCTGCCAGCCGGGGGGCACAGGGGTGTGACCGCAGCGACTTCAGAGAGCTACAAATAAACACTCTGGTCCCCCAGCTCACACTACAACACCTTCACTGGCGCCAGACCTGTCGAGGGCTCAAAGCACTGCAGGAGCCAGCAGCAAACACAAGCAAACACCCAGGGACGGAGCTGGGGCAGCTCTGGCAGAGCCCTGCGCTGTCCTGTTCGTGGGAGAACTCAGAGCTCCCCTGCAAGACTCAATCCCCACAAGATGATGCTGATCAGGACTTGGCAGTGCTCATAAAAACAGCCAGCAAGACTTTTGTCACTCTCTCTTCTACTCTGATCACCACTCAACCTACCAAGCCCATCTCAGGAGGTCCCAAGCCCCCCCCACCTTCAGGGGGCACAGGGATCCAGAGTCCCTCCCTCAGAGGTGACATTTTACTCCTCTGCCTGAGACAAAAACTTGTAGAATCTCCCAACTTTTTCCCTCCTATCTGGGTGTCCCATTCCAGCTCCAAAAGTACCAGCAGCCTTTTAGTTCCCGTAAGATCTCAGAGGGACTTGTTAAGGTGACAGGTGGACTGTACCTAAAATGACCTCAGGACCAGGTGAAACAGTCTCTGAGGGTCAGAAACATCCTCCCAACATAAAAGAAGTGCTGAGCATCCATTTATCTTTCCATGGGGTTCATATCCTGAGGATGCCTGTCATCTGTGCCCACTGAAAGGAGCAATACATTCTGTTTTATCACCCTCTGTGGAAGTTGAAACTCTTTGGCCAGGTTTCCCCTATTTCACTCATTGCATTCATGTCTTGGATAATTTTTCAATGAAAGCCCTACGAGTGCCTTGGCTCTGTGGGAAATGAAGATTTTGGGTTGGATGAACACTGAAAAGGAGGAAAAGAAAGAGAAAGAAACAAGAAGAAAGAAGAAATCTCTCACCATAGGGACCCCGTGTTCAAGTTGTATGTCAAAAATTGTTGTGCCACATGTATTTCTCTCCGATACAGGCAATATACAGCTTATGGATAAATAGGGAAATGTGGAATTAGGGGAAGGCTGAGCTCCTGTAGGTCACCACTGCTGCCAGGGCTGTTCCTGCTCCTGGACCCGCTGTAGGGCCTTGCAAAGACGCTCCCCTCTACCACATCCTGCAGACAGGTCCCACAGCCACTCCTGCTCCACATGCTGCCCGGGAAGCCCTCTGGGAAGCAGCCCTTTCACAGGACACCGTGTGTGGGATGTGATCTAAGCAGGTGCTGTTGTTTCAGGGTTTCAGCAGAGACCTGAGATCCTGCACCTGTGTCAGAGCTTTGCTGAAGGTGACCTGCAGAAGGAAGGGACTAAACATGGAACAGTGGGTGGAGGAGGCATGGGAGAAATGGGGGACGTGCTGCGGTCACAGTAACAGTGATGGAGCTGTCAGCAGTCTCCAGGCCGAAATCCCAACAAAATCACAGAACCACAGACCTTAAAGTTCATCTCGTTCCAAACCCCCTGCCACAGGCAGGACACCAGGTCACCAAGCCCTGTCCAACCTGTCCTTGAACACTTTCAGGGCAAAACTCCAAGAATCAAACCCCAATAACCCTCTGTGAACCTCCTTCCCAGCCAGATAAATGAGCTCCTTGTGACTCTTGTGCTTGGCAGGCTGTGTCCCTCTGGCCACCCCAGAGGTGGGAGAGGGGTGAGTCTTCCTGGGATGGGGCAGCACAGATTCCCCCTGCTCTCCTCGCCGTCCTCACCCACCCCACACGCGCCAGTGCTGGAATGAATCTCCAACCCCACACAGGCAGTGCTGGGATGTCGTGCTGTTGGCTGCCATGGAATCAAGGTGCAGGGGCTGCTTGCACGGCAGCCTGGGGTGAGATGGTCACAGAGGGACCCCGGCTCCTCTCCAGGAAGCTTTTCCATGAGCTCCTGGGGAGCAGTGTTCCCAGTGCCGTACTCTGCGGAGCCGTGCTTGGCTCTGGCATCACCAGGGCTGTTTGTTTCCCAGCGTGTTATTCACCGACTACATTCTCCAGCCAAAAGAGCTTTGCAAGTAATAATAAAAATGGATGAATGGGATGGCATGGGATGATTAAGCAGGACTGTGAAAGATGGGCAGCACCTGGGCTGCTGGCAGCACAAGCACCTGGCAAACAGGGCTGTGTCCCACATCCCGTCCTCTGCTGGAGGGGCTGCCCTGAATCACTGAGTCATAAAATGGTTTGGATTGGAAGTGACCTTAAAGCTCATCCAGTCCCACCCCTGCCATGGGCAGGGACACCTTCCACTATCCCAGGGTGCTCCAAGCCCTGTCCAACCTGGCCTTGGGCACTTCCAGGGATCCAGGGGCAGTCACAGCTTCTCTGGGCAGCCTGTGGCAGTGTCCCACCACCCTGAACAGAGCATTTGGCACTGACCATCCCCACCACCAAATAGCCCAGTAAAGCTGGGCTCTCACAAACAGTCTCTCTTGTGTTGTTGTGCTCAGGTTTTTGATCTCCTTCCAGCAGAACCTCCCGGATTTATCCCTGCTCTCCCCACACCTTGCCATGACAGTTGGGATTTGATGCAGTTCTAATCGTTCTGGACTATAAAAAACAAGCCCTGTCTTTCACTAGCATATGGTTCTCCCCGTACAACAACAGACACCAGAACTTTCAATTAAGTTTCTGGAAGCGGTGCTGAAGCACACATGACTCATTTCACAAGTGCACTAACGAGTGAAACGATCCCGCTTTTTGCCAGATCTCCACTCATCAGGAAACAAACAGTATCTGATGTCTTTCTTTCTTTATACTCTGACGAAAACAACACCCTTCTCCGTCGCCGCCGAGCCTGGGTAGAGATCGCCCAGCTAAATATTCTAATATTTGATGACAGCCCTGCCAGCTCGGAGCTGACTCATTCCATGGCATGTGCTGCTCCCTGAGGATTGCTCTCAGCACAGCGAACAATTAGCTGCTTCATTCATCCCAGCTTGAGAATGGCAGACAGTTACAGGACCACGGGCACGCTCCTGACGGGAGGGATTTATCAACACTCGGAGTTGTTGCTCCTGTAATTAATCTCACGCTATTTCCACACACACTCACTCACCCTCTGCTCCCACTCTGCTCCTGGCTCCCCAACACTTCTTCATGCTCAGAATGGCATAGAAATCATTCTGGTTTCTGGTCAGTGACATGGAAATGATCAGGCAAAATCAAGATGTGATCTGGGGGCTCTGCTCCCCAGCATTCCTTAAAGCCTCTAGGGCAGAGCAGAGGGGTCCAGCCCCAGCCCCAGCCCGCACTGCCCAGGGGACAACACAGCCCTGTGACAGCGATGTCACACCCCCCTCCATGTGCCCGGCCCCACAGCAGCCCAGGAACACACGGCTGCTCCATCCCAAGGGAGCTGCTGGCTCTTGGTGTCTCAGGGCTGCTGCCTCCTGCCTCTGGGGTGGAACTCAGCATCCCTCTGTGATGAGCTTCCTGGCTGGCTTGGCAATGGGAACCCCTGGCAATCCAAACCCTACCGTGCCCCTCCTGCCCGACACTGCTCAGCAGTCAGACACCTGCACCCTCCAGGTCACAGGGAGGAGATGGCAGATACCCGGCAAAGCATCTCTGTATCCCACATCCTTGCAGAACAGACAGCTCCTGGGATTTTCTGCCTCTAATTTTCTCCCTTCCAAGTCCCCAGACTTGGGCTCCAACGGGAGATTTATTTTATTGGCTGTTCATTGCTACAGTTATGGCCAGTGTGAGGACGGTGTCCTCAGCGCAAATGAACACAGCACTGAGTTCAGCATCCTCCTTGTAATTACTGCCCAAAAACTCGCCATGGAAACCATAAGCAAGGGGGGATGCTCAGGAAGGGATGGGAAGGGCCACCCCCAGTGTCCCCAGGAATCATCCTAGTGGCTCCAAGGGTGGGACCCCAGGGTCTGTCAGGCTGTGAGGAGCCATCCTGTGGCTGCAGAGGGCTGGAACTGTCACCCCACTGCCAGGCTGGGCTGGCCATCCTCCTGGGACAGGGCAAACATGTCCCTGCCATTGCTGCTTCTGGGTCACACCCCCACCCCATGGAGGTGCTGCCGCTGGGGATGGAGCAGGGATGCCTCTCACATCTCCAGGGACACCATGAGGCCACCACAGAGCACATCTGCGTGTCACAGAATCCCAGGATGGTTTGGGCCAGGAGGGACATTAAGGCTCATCTCATTCCAACACCCTGCCATGGGCAGGGACATCTTCCCTCAGGTGTCCAGCGCTGCCCCTGAGGGCACAGCCTGAGCCTGACCCGGGCTGTCACAGCTCTGCTGTGCTCTCATCCTTTCACTGGTGGCTCTGGCTTGTGGCCCACCCTGCTCGGCTCTCCCTGGAGCAGATCCACCAGCCCCTGGTTGCACAGGCAGATGTCCCTGATATCCACACTCCTCATCAACCATGCCAGCCAGGAGGGACAGGTGTCCCAGCAACCTCCCAGCTGTGGCTCATCCATCCCAGCTTCCAGCACATCCTGATGTATGTCAGGAACAGGGGCCTGGACAGGCACCAACCATTGGTGCTTCCCCATTTCCCAGGCATGCTGTGGCCTTGGTGCCCTGTGGCCTTGGTGCCAGGTGCCATCCGTGCCCGGTGCCATCCCTCCCTAGTTCTCCCAGTTTCTCTCCACTGGCTGGACATGGACACGGGGCAGGAGACACCTCAGGACAGGATTGCTGGGGCAGTTTTCCAGTTATTACTGTCACCCTCACCTTTGTTGTACCAGTGACAACTAAGTCAAGACAGTTCATGGATTCTTTGTAGGAGCTGGGGAGATTCTTCATGGAAAGGGGGGCCAGGCACTGGAATGGGTTGCCCAGGGCAGGGCTGGAGTCACCGTCCCTGGGGGATTTAAGAGATGTGTGGATGTGGCACCTGGGGATATGGGTCAGTGGTGGGCTTGGCAGTGCGAGGTGATGGTTGGACTCGATGGCCTCGATCTTAGAGGGCTTTTCTAAGATTCCATAAGGATTCCATGATTCTGTGAGACGTTTTTGTAAGAGCTTCCCAGTCATTTCCCTGCCATGTTCAGCCTTCAGCCCCCTCCTCCCAGAGCCACCACCACCCTCCTGGAGCTCAGGAGTTGGGACAAGGACCTTCTGTCTGTCCCACCAGCTGCCAAACCAAACCAGCTCCCTCTACCCCTCTCAGCACTGCCCCAGGGAATCTGCTCCAATGCAGGAGGGAAGAATCACTGAATTACAAACTCACAGAATCACAGAAACTCCTGAGCTGGAAGGGACCCACAAGGGTCATCGAGTCCAGCTCCTGGCCCTGCACAGGAGACCCCCAAGACTCACATTAAATGATTCACCTGCTGAGAGCTCTCCTGGGCCAGGGTGAGGAGCTGAGGTTTGGTGCTTGGCTGGAGCAGAGCAGAGCCCAGACAGTGCCCCTGCTCAGACCTCGAGTGCCAAACCTGCCGCCAGCTCCCGCTCACCCCCCCGGCACAGGAGAACCAGGGACCATTAGCACTGGATGAATGGGAAAGAATTGAAATCAGCTTGGAGACAATCCCCAGGCCGGAGCAGAGGCAGAATTAACCAGCTTATTATTTTTATTTAATGCCCGCGTTGTGCCCCCGGATGAATAATTGGTGTGTGGGGCTCTGCGTGCAGGGCTGTTATGAAGTTTAATTCATTAACGCTTGTAAAGTGCCTCAAACTTGGGAGATGAAAGGTGTCCTCAGAGCGCCAGGAGCTGTTCCAGCTCCAGCACTGCAGATCTTTAATAAGGATATTGAACGACTCCTCTGAGCCAGCACATTGCGTTTTAACTTCTTTATGGCTGTTTTTACAAGCAGGATCCTAGAGAGCCAAAAAAAAAAGTTGAAAGAGAAAGCCCCATCACAGTGCACAGAGCTGGCTCTGCACAGCCATGGGCTGGCGTGTACCACCTTCAGCCCTGCCCTAGGGGACAGTCCCAGGGCTCTGTCCCCATCACCAGCCCCTCCACGGGGACTGGGAGCTCTGACATCTCTGGGGATGTCACTGGATGGGAACTGAGAGAGGAGGGTATGGGGGAAGCAGGGGGATGATTGCCTGGTTTGCCTGCAGGGTCACAGCCCAGGGGCCTGGCCTGTGCTCCATGCCCTGAGTTTGGCTGATGCAGGGAAAGGGGACAGTGGGGGCCATCGGGCCATCCCTGCCATCCAACCATCCATCCATCCATCCATCCATCCATCCATCCATCCATCCATCCCTGCCATCCATCCATCCATCCATCCCTGCCATCCAACCATCCATCCATCCATCCATCCATCCATCCATCCCTCCATCCATCCATCCATCCCTGCCATCCTGCTCTGACCTCCTCTGGCACAGCCTGACACCTCGGGGAGTGGAAGATGCCTGATTTTCACAGAATCACAGAATCATGGAATGATTCATGGAATAGACCCTAAAGCCCATCCAGTGCCACCCCCTGCCATGGGCAGGGACACCTTCCACTATCCCAGGCTGCTCTGAGCCCCGTCCAGCCTGGCCTTGGACACTTCCAGGGATCCAGGGGCAGCCACAGCTTCTCTGGGCAGCCTGTGCCAGGGCCTCCCCACCCTCACAGGGAGGAATTCCTTCCCAATGTGCCATCTATCCCTACTCTCTGGCAGCGGGAAGACATTCTCCCTGTCCCAAGTCCCTCTCCAGCTCTCTTGGAGCTCCTTTAGGCACTGGAAGGGGCTCTAGGGTCTCCTGGATCCTTCTCCCCTCCAGGCTGAACACGCCCAGCTCTCCCAGCCTGGCTCCTGACAGTGTTTCCTGACAGCCCCATTTTTCTGCTCAGTGCAGCCACTCAGTCCGTGACAAAACCACTGCACTCAGCCAGGCTCTGCCAAGGCCAGGAGCACGGATCCTTTGGAACACCTGCTTCTTCCACATCCATCTTCCTGCAGCTACTGCTGCTCAGTTATCTGACACGGAACCCCAGCTGTGAGTGCACAGAAAACCCTTCCCTGCCTTAGCCAGGTGGGAAGAGCTTTCCTTGTCTGAAGTGCCACCTATGGCATCTCCAATTGCTGCTGCATTTCCCACCAGCTGCAATGAGCTTGGGAAAGAATCCTTTTAAAATGTCCCCCTGGGGGGAGAGCAAAAAGCACCAACGAAGGATTGCAGGACACGGCCAAGAAAGCAGCGGCTTCTTCCCTTGAAGGAAAAATGGAACCGCAAAAGTGAAGGCCGTGACCTCCTCACCTGCCTTCCACTCATCCTTTTCCTCATGCTGCTGCAACCAGCAGAACTCTCCCATTTCTCTGGGACCCTGCGTTCCCAGATGGCTCCGTACAGCACATGGAGTGCAGGGAGCATCTCCTGCCTTGGAACACCGGGAACAAGCCAAGGCCTTGCCCCTGCTCAGAGGAGAGGAGGACTCATTGTTTGCTTTAATTATCCCAAAGCCTGTCTACTTGGAGGAAAATAAAATATTTATCAGGGACTTGTGGCTCTGGCAAAGGAGATTATACTCAAATTAAATTTTTAGATGCCTGTAAAATTTAATTGGCCTTAGTGCAGGGCAGTTCCTGTCTGAGAACGAGAAGGGTTTCTCTGACCAGCACTTGTCCTTTGAGAGCTGTCCCTTCCAGCATTCCCAGTGCTGCCCAGGAGTCAGCTCAGGCTGCTGTGCCTGTGCCACCAGCTCCAGCCCAGCCTGGCAGCCCCTTCCCCATGTCCCAGGAGCACTTGGTGGCAGTGGCACAGAGAGGTTGATGTGTGTGGGAGAAGATGGAGCTGCCCAGCGCATCGCCAGCTCCTCTCCCATCACCTGATGGATGTGGCAGGTTCTCACACACCTCTGGAGGAGCCTGGCCTGGGAGATGTCCCTGACTTCTCTGAGGTTTTCCCATAGACAGCCTTTGTCCCTCTCCTAGTCCCCATTCCTTGCTGAAATCCATCCTGTCCCCAAGCCTGAGCCCGGCTTGGCCCTGCCCTGGCAGTGTCCATCCTGCGCAGGATGCCCCTTCTGGGCAGAGGAGCCTTCTCCAGACACCTGGAAAACTACAAAGCCCCTGATGGGTCGCTGTGGTGCCACCACGGTGCGGGGACAGGCACAGGCACCCAGGGACACTGTCCCTGCTGGGAAGGGGCCCAGGGGCACAGGTCGGATTCTAACGACTGAACCCCGTGTTATCCCACAGCAGCCTCGCAGAAAATCCCTTTTCCCGTGCGTGTGGAGTGATGTGCTCCTGCTCTTCACTCCTGGAAGCGATGCTTTATGTCCAGAAAAATCCAAGGATGGTGAAACTGTGCTGCCAAAGGATGGAGAGCCACTGTCCCACTCAAGATGTTCCCGACAGACAGCGGACCTGTCCCTGTGCTTTTCCGGGCTGTCTCGCAGAGCCCAGGCCTGCTGCGCCCTGCCAGCCTTAGCACTGCTTTAGCTGGGAATCCAGCTCTCCAGCCTCCTCTCCTTGCCCTAACAGTTGCTTTTCCCATTGCTGCTGACAGCTTTGCCAGAGCTTGGGAAACAGGATTTCATTTTGCTCTTATCCCTGGAGCAGAAACGCACAAGCGCCAGGGAAAGAAATCTGAACCACAGCCTGGAAATCCAGAGGGAGTCAGGTCTGGCATGGCAGAGATCACCCAGGAGCCTCACTGCCAAGTGAAATCCTACACTGAGATCAGAACCAAGGGAGTTTGAAAACACATCCTATCCCCTTCGTGCTGTCCTTGGGCTCCCAGCCCCACCTGTGCTCCCCCAGCTCCGCTGCCTTCCCAGTAGTTCAATGGTTTCCTTTTCCAGCCAGCCCTGTCCATGCAGGCTTTTCATGTCCGGACTAACGTCCCCAACTCCAAAGGCTTCCCAAAGGCTTACATGGCCATCAAGGGGGTAACCCTTCCCTCTCCTGCAGGCAGGGACCTCCCCGGCATCACTGAGGGAATTAAACAGGTACATCAAAGGCCCCATCAGAGCCAGGGGAAGGCAGAGACATTCCAAGTCCCAGCAGAGTCTCTTTCAGACTTAAAGAGGATAAATCCCGCAGAGATTTCTCCTTCAAGGAAAACGAGGATGGAAGCACGAGGGTTGCAGAGGTCCAAGCAGGCAGAGTGCAGCAGGAGTGAGGTGGGGCTGGAGGCACAAAGGACAGCACAAAGTCTGTCCCCACAGATACCCCAGAGCCACATCCAGCATGGGGGGAGCCCTGCTGGCCGCAGGATCAGGCTGAGGCACCCATGGGGGACAGGCTGTGCTTGGTGTCCCCGAGGAGAGCCAGCTCCTGCCCTGGCACCCCACCAGCGCCCTCCTGCATTCCCGCTCGGCTCAACCCAACCCTCCAGTGCCAAACACACTCCATCCCCTTCCCAAACCCACACGTTCCCATTGGATCCATCAGCCCGTGGGTTGAATACACAGCACGAGGCTGTGGATCCATGGAGCGAGTGAATTTAGGGAGTATAAGCCAGGCAGGCTCCAGGACATGAGGCTGCTGTGACAGGGACACTTTGGAGCATCTCACATAATTAGCACTTAATTGGCTCCAACACCCTGATAAACTGTCCAAGCCCCACGAGCTGCTCTGTGTGTGTCCCTCGTGTCCCCACCAGTTTGGGCAGCTCAGCCCAGCCCGGGGTAGCTCCAAGGGAGCTGCACAGGGAGCTGCTCGGTTAACCCGGCCTCTGCAACCCTCTCCTCATCCTCAGGGGAGGCTCTTCACCTCCACCCTTCCCAGGTGGAACACGTGGACATGCCAGGGATGAGAGACAGCAACACAGTGGCATTTCAGGGGACTGAACACCAGAGACCCCTGACAGCTGCTGGTGGTGGAAGGGGATGGGGAGGGATGATGTGGGAGTGGGATGGGGGAATGGGAATGGCTGTGGGAGCCCAGGGCAAGGTGGGATGGGAGGATGGGAATGGCTGTGGGAGCCCAGGGCAAGGTGGGATGGGAGGATGGGAATGGCTGTGGGAGCCCAGGGCACCGCAGGGCGCTCAGTGCTGGGATGGGGGGTACCAACCCCTTCCTCCAGGCCAGTGGTGAGTCCAAGGCTGCCCCTGCCAGGCTGGGCAGTGCTGGCAGGACCATGAGTGCTGGGCATGGACACCCTGAGCCTTGCCAGAGCCCTGGGACCTGGGGCTGTGACAGGGGCTGAGTGTTGGTGAGCCCTCCCTGCCTGCTGGGAGCTGGAGGACCTTTGGAACAAAGGGTGCTCCCAGCCTGGGACTGGGGCTCCTCAGGCCCCAGAGCACTGGCCAGACCGCACGTCCTCCCCTGGCCCGTGGCTCTCCTGTCCCTGTGATCCACGTCCAGCCCCACACGGCCAGGGGGGGACGCTGCTCACAGAGTGGGGGTGGGCCTGGTGAGCTGTGGGGGTGAAGGGAGCATGAAGGGATCCCAAAGGATGGGGGGATCCTCACCAGTCCTGACCCCAGTAAGGGAAGGATGAAGGGTCCTAAAGGATGGAGCGATCCCCCACAACCCTCTGCAGACCCTGGACATGCTGCAGGCAACAACAAGGGGCGCCGGAGCTCGCACCGAGGGAAATGTCAGGAGAGAACAAGGAGACATCACGGGAGAAGAACAGAATCCTTCAGGAGGAGGGACAGGGACACTGTGGGTGCAAACCCCCAGCTCATCCCCTTCTCCATAGCACCACCCAAGCTCCCAGATAGCTCCCTGCTCCCCAGGCTGGATGAACGCACAGCCCGGCAGAACACACGGACAAACCCCAGCAATTATGGATGCAAGAACTGCAGAAACCTTTTTGGTTGATGGGAACCCCCAAATTTCTCCCAAGAGGTCACTCCGGTCACCACAGCGGCGGTGGGAGCCGGGATCTGTGCCAGGCAGGGAACTCTGCCAGCTCTGCTGCGGGCACCCTGCGAGCACAGGGCACTCAGCTCCGCATGCAGCGGAAAACAGCAGCAGCAGCTGGAGATGGAATCTAATTTTCTGGGGAAAATAGGAACCAAATGGAACGTGGCTGCTGTGAGAATGGGCTCACCCCCTGGTGAGCACTCGCTGGGGCTCTGTGAGCTCTGTCACACCCTGGAGCTGGGTGATGTTGCTGTGCTTTCCCCCTGCCACAGCCCCAAGCTGGCAGCGTGTGGCAGGGGCGGGAGCAGGAGTGCAGGGATCCCCCTCTCCCCTGCCATTCCAGGGAGAGATCATGGGCTGCAGAAGGACATGGCAAAGCACAGCTGACCTCTCACAGTCTTGTCTCCTACGAGCTCTTCTCCTCTTCCCCAAGTGCTTCCAAGCAAACTGTCCAGAATTGTGGCTCCAGGATGCCCCAAATCCCCCCTGGGTCACCCAGCCCAGGGTGTCCAGCACGAGAGAGGAGCCTCTGCTGTGCCCCTGGTGCCAGACACTGCCTGGGGGGCACTGGCACACCCTGGTGACAGCTCAGGTGAGGGACCACCCCAGAGCCACCCGGGGCTGCCTCAAGTCAGAAGGGCATCCCGGGAGATCCAGGCAGGAATTCCCGATGGTTGCACACCAACACTGGCATTCCGGGTCCACACCAAGACTCCCCAGCCAGGAAGGAGGACAGACCCCACACCCAGGCCCCACATCTTCCCTCCCTGTGTCCCTTAACTCTGTCCCAGAGAAGTGGCAGGACATCGACAAGGAGGTGAAGTCCCTGCAGCAGCTGTGACACCCCAACACCATCTAGTAATGGGGTGTCACCTGTGGGACCACACAACCCTGACCCATAAATAAGGCATGGATGGGGGTCAGGACCCATAAGTGGGGATTTAGGGGGTGTTTAGACACATAAATGGGTGTTTGGGCCCCATAAATGGGGTTTGGGGAGCTGTTTGTGTTCCTACATAGGGGTCAGGGAGTGTTGGGATCCATAAGTGGGGAGTTGAGGAGTGTTTGGATCTTTAGATGGGGGTTTGAACCTTGCAGATGGGGGTCAGGGGTGCGTTGGACCCCACAGATTTGGCCTGGGGGGACGTTTGGACCCATAGATGTGAGGTTAAGGGGGAACAAGGACACATAGATTGGGGTCAGGGGGGCATTGGGCTCCACAGGTGTAGGGTTGAGGGGAGCAGGGGCCCATCGGTGAGGGTTTAAGGGACACCATCACCCACAGATGTGGGGCAGAGGGGTTTTGTGACTCATTTCTAGGGGTCAGGGTGCACTTGGAGGGCATGAGGGCCACAGCCAGGCTCGGGGACAGTTCTGGGATGGGGCCTGGTGTAGGGCAGGGGCCACCCCAGGAATGGTGTGGGACACTTGGGACACATGGGGAGCAGGCAGTGATGTCTCCCTGTCCAGCTGGTCATGGAGCACTGTCTGGGCTCGGCCCCTGAGGGTTAGTGACAGGGACAGAGCTGTGGGGTGCCCCAGGATCCCCCCAGTGCCCCAGGAGGTGCTGCAGGAGGTGGACACTGAGCCAAGCACGGCTGGCTCCAGAGCAACCACGGAGAGCTGGAAGCATCCGTGTGGGAACGCGGCACAGCAAAGATTGCAGGTGGGAGCCCAGAACAATCCTTCACTGGACAAAACAGCTCCTAATCCTATTTTTATGCTGTGGTAGGAGCGTGCCCTACAATTCCCAGGGAGGCTCTTACAGCGAGAGACACATCAGGCACGGAGAAGGAAAAAGCCATCCCGAGCCCCGCAGCCGGAGGGAGGCAGGGCTGGCAGGATGAGTTACGGGCAGAGACTGAGGGAATTTAATTTGTGTGGCCTAGAAAGCCAGTGCTGGAGGGGGAACAGGATCACACTGTATAAATATCTAAAGGGCAGTTGTGTGAGGAAGGGGAAAAAAGTGACGCATGCGGCAGTCGTGGGAGGGACGTGATGGTCCGAGCTGGGAACGCTTCCCGAGGGAGCAGCGCTGGTGCAGCCTGGTGGGCAGCGAGCAGGGAGGGTGCCAGAGCCTGCCTGGGCTTCCAGGGCAGGAGCAGGTGGGATCAGCAAGGAGCAGCCTGGCACGAGCAGTTGGTGGCCCTGACACGACTGGGAGGCTGTGGTGGCACTGTCCCCACAGCCCCTAGCAGTGACCAGCAGTGACCAGCAGTGACCAGTCCTGTGAGGTGCTGTTCCTGCTGCCTCAGCACAGAGCTCCAGGTGCCCTGGCAGAGCCTGACCTCTCCATTCCCTCTGCCACCACAGCTTCCCAAAGGATGGAGTCATTAAGGTTGGAGAAGCCGTCTGAGATCATTGAATTCAAACCTTAACCCAGCACTGCCATGCCCACCACTAACCCATGTCCCCAAGTGCCACATCCACACGCTTTCTGAACACTTCCAGGGATGGGGACTCCACCACTGCCCTGGGCAGCTGTGCCAGTGCCTTTCCCTGAAGAAATTTTCCCTAATATCCAATCCAAACCTTCCCTGGCACAGCCTGAGGACTGAGGCATTGAAAACCCGAATCTTTTCTAGCACAGAAATTCCCTGCAGAATTCCAGCCTGAGGCTGACCTGCTTCCCCTTGGCCATGAGGAACCTGCCCAGGCTGTTCTGGGGTGTCCTTGGAGCACAACCCCTCAGGCTGGGCTGTGTGGGACGAGCAGAAACCACGGTGGTGCCAGAACGGAGCGCGCTCCATCCCTGTCTGTGTTCCTGCCCCTCTCCCTGCTCTTCCCTGCAAACTCGAGCTGCTTTTTACAATCACATTTGCTTTTTCTTCTTCAAAATAAGAAAAAAAAAGGCTTTTCTCTCTGCCGTTGCCATGTGCAAACCCACACAAACACCAGGAAAAGCCAGCTCCGGCTCCGCAGAGCCCGCGCCCGCAGAGCCCCTGTCACACAGGCAGAGCCAGAAAACAGGAGAAAAATAGATTTTCCCTTCAGCCCTTCCAGACACATGACTGAGACTTATTATAGCAATAACAGGCACAGGGGGTTCGCAGAGGCTGTCCCTGCATGTTCCTCCCCTCACTGATGAGCCCCTTCCTCCCCAGGGAAAGTGGGGCAGGTTCTGTGCCAGCTGTCCCCAGAGCCCAGCAGCGCTCGGGAAGGATTCCCAGGGTACGGAATCCCTCAGACTGGGGCTCCAGCAGGAAGGGAGCCATGGAGCAGAGAGTGGGGAGATGGTGTTCCTGATGAGGATGGTGGGGGCTGTTCAGCTTGGAGAAAGGAGGGATCCAGGGAGAGCTCAGAGCCACTTCCAGGGCCTAAAGAGGCTCCAGGAGAGCTGGAGAGGGATTTTGGACAAGGGCCTGGAATGACAGGACAAGGGGAATGGCTTCCCACTGCCAGAGGGCAGGGATGGATGGGATATTGGGAAGGAATTGTTCCCTGTGAGGGTGGGGAGGCCCTGGCACAGGGTGCCCAGAGCAGCTGTGGCTGCCCCATCCCTGGGGGGGTCCAAGGCCAGGCTGGATGGGGCTTGGAGCACCCTGGGATAGTGGAAGGTGTCCCTGCCATGGCAGGGGGTGGCACTGGATGGACTTTAAGGTCCTTTCCAACCCAAGGTGGTTTAGCATTTACCTAGGATTCCCAGCTGTTTACCTGGCTCTGAGCCTGGTGCACGTTCCTGCCCCTCCGAGTTTGCAACAACACAGCACAATCCACAGAGTTTGTGTGTGCTGGCTGGCAGCTCTTCCTCCCCCTCCCCCTCTCCTTCCTCCTTCCTCCTCCCCCTCCTCCTCCTCCTTCTCCTTCTCCTTCTCCTTCTCCTTCTCCTTCTCCTTCTCCTTCTCCTTCTCCTTCTCCTTCTCCTTCTCCTTCTCCTTCTCCTTCTCCTTCTTCTCCTTCTCCTCCTCCTCCTTCCCCTCTCCCTCCTCCATCCCCATCCACCACCCCAGCCCGGGGGACCATGGCCACACACCAGCAGAGGCAAGAGCTCCAGCAGATCAGCCTTTAGGATGATTATCCCTGTCTCCACTTATCTCCAAAGGTTTTAAAACACGAGCATGTCTGGATGTGCACATTTCTGAGTGCATCCATAATTACCCAGGCTCCCGGGACACTGGACCTGCTGCTCAGCCAGCTGTGGGTCGCCATGGAGACCACATCTGTCACTCACTCCTTCCCAGGCCTGGGAAATAACCCAGCTCACCCAGGCCTTCCCCACTGGGCTGTGTGCCCACCCCGGATTTTGCTCTGCCCTCTGCTCTGATACCAGTGTACCCCCAAAGAGCAGGCAGGGAAGGGGGAGCACCCCAGAGCCTGGGCACAGCAGACAGCTCACAGCCCGCTGCTAAAGAGAACAACAGTGACAACAAAAACACACAGGGCAGGTGTCACTCCTTTAATCCCGACAGATCCGTTCCAGTGGAGTGGTGGATAACGCAGCTGGGAATGTCTGTCTGTGTGCCCGGGCTCCCCTCGGTGGCCCCAGGACTCAGAGCTGTGCCCACTGCCCTCACCGGGCTCCTGGGAACACACCAGGCAGCACCCGCTGGGCACCACAGAACCACAGAATCCCAAAACGGTTTGGGTGGGAAAGGATCTTGAAAATCATCTCATTCCACCCCCTGCCATGGGCAGGGACACCTTCTACCATCCCAGGGTGCTCCAAGCCCCGTCCAACCTGGCCTTGGACACTTCCAGGGATCCAGGGGCAGCCACAGCTTCCCTGGGCACCCTGTGCCAGGGCCTCCCCAGCCGGGCCCTGCCCAGGGCACCCAGCCCTGCTCAGCACATCCCTGCAGGGCTGGTGGGAGGCCACAGGCCTGACCAGGTGACTGGAGGCTCTTCGAAGGCCACTGCAGAGGGTGTGAGGGCGTGGGAAAATGAGGAACGAGAGTCTGATCCACCCACGGGGATCAGATGGACCCACAATGTTTTTCTTGGTTGCACAGGAGGGGCTTCACCACCTCATTCCCAGAGCCAGGTTACTCCGAGTCCCTCACTATGGAGCCAGGCTGGGGGAGCTGCGGATGTTCAGCCTGGGGAACAGAGGGATCCAGGGAGAGCTCAGAGCCACTTCCAGGGCCTAAAGGGGCTCCAGGAGAGCTGGAGAGGGACTTGGGACAAAGGGTCTGCAAGGACAGGACAAGGGGAATGGCTTCCCACTGCCAGAGGGCAGGGTTAGATGGGATCTTGAGAAGGAATTGTTCCCTGTGAGGGTGGGGGGGCCCTGGCACAGGGTGCCCAGAGAAGCTGTGGCTGCCCCTGGATCCCTGGCAGTGTCCAAGGCCAGGCTGGACAGGACTTGGAGCAGCCTGGGATAGTGGAAGGTGTCCCTGCCATGGCAGGGGGTGGCACTGGATGATCTGTAATGTCCTTCCAACCCAAACCATTCCGTGAGTCCGTAATTCCATGATTCTCCACTTCCCTTTATCACTTCTCTGCAACTTTAACTCTTCCAGCCAACCTGAAGAGAGGGGAGCGAGTGACCCCCAGGTGGCTGCAGCCCCCTGTGCTGTGCCGGGGGTGTGGGGAGCAGGTCCCAGGGACTGTGGGTGCGTCTGCTGCTCGCCCAGGGCTGCTGTGGGAGACGGGGCCGTGCCTGGTGGGACTGGGACATTGCCAGTGGTCAGGAGCTGGCCATGCAGGGCAGAGGGCAGGGGCCAGGCAGGGATGGTGAAGGGTCCTGGAGGTGTGTGGGTGCTCAAGGGTGTCCCACCGTACAGGGGTGGTGCAGGACAAAGGGATCAGCCCCAGGAGCCCTTCCAGGGAGGTTTTCTCCAGTGCAGCTGCCCTGGCTTCCCCAGCAGACATCACCCAGAGGGGGAGCCTTGGCTCCTCTGGGGCTGGGGCTGCAGCTGAATCCCTGCCCAGGTGCCTCCTGGATCAGGAATGATTTCTCCTGGTCTCAAGCCTGTCCTGAGGCACAAGCAAAGCCCCTTGGCGTGCCTGGCACAGGTTCCTCAGCCAGGGACATGCAAAACTGGCCAAGATCAGAATCCTCCCCTTCCAGACCAGCGTGGCTTTGGTTCCGGGCAGGGATTCAGCTGCAGCCCCAGCCCTGGAGGAGCCTTCCCAGCACATTCCAGGATCCTCTGCACAGAGCATCCCAGGGTGCTGGTGAGGAGTGCTGGGCCCTGCTGAGGTGCTCCCGGGCCATGGGATGGGGTCAGGGCAGTGCTGGGTGTGGGACTGCTCCTGGCCAGCACATCCCACACCGCGTTGTGACCGCGGAGCAGTGGCAGGAGGGATCCAGGCACAGAGCTCCGTGTCAGCCTGCCCTGCTCCATGGGAGCGAGCCCTGAGGAGCTGCGGCTCTGGGCTGGGCCAGGACAGCCCCGAAGGCCTTCACCAGGTGCTGGGTCTGGATCAGGACCACGGGAGAAGCTCCAGCTCTTCCCTGCAATGAGGGATCCAGCCTTTATCTCCCGCAGGTGACAAGGAGGAGCCCTTCCAGGCAGGCCTTTCTCCAGGGCAGGACTGCTCACGGCTCCTATCCAGACCAGGAAGGGCTGCTCCCAGTCCAGCACATCGCCCATCCCAGGGGCTGCCAGGCACTGAACAGGGGAGCAGCCTGTCCCCAGCCTGTCCCCAGCATGTCCCTGCACCCCAGTGCTCAGCCTTGGCAGGGGAGACATCGGCTCCCACCTCCTACCTGGGGCCAGAGGGATCTGTTCTTTTCCCACCTTAGTTTCTTTCTCTGGCTGTGTCCACAGCCCCGGGACCCTCTGCCACCCCGTGTCCCCTGTCCCCAAGGCTCCAGAGCCAGAGGTGAGCGGCGAGGGCAGCACAGACCCCTGGCCAGGAGGGGCTGTTTGAGCAGTTAATTAAATGCCAGGAAACCTCCTGGATGGTGAAGCTCTAGCCCTGCCACCCCCTCAAGACATTGTCCATGCCTGGATTGCTGCCTGATTGCCATCTACATAATTCACCCTAATCCTTCGGAGCGGCTCTGGCGGGGCCCAGCTCACAGCTCACTGGGTTTGATCCCCACTCCGGCGGCGCTAACGAGGCCGATGGCTCAGAGCAGGGACACATGCACGGCTCCCGGGCACGGAGTCCCCATTAATCCTACCATATGTTTCCAACCCGCTCTCCTCTTCCACCCTCACCCCAGTGCAGCACTGGGGGACACCAAAACCCACGGGAGGAAGAGGAGGGGAGGAAGGCTGTCCCCTGGGGTGGGCGGGCTCACAGCCCTGTGTCCCCTCGGGTCCCAGCTGTGGCCAGGGCAGGGCTTGGCAGGGCTGGGGGCCCCGAGGGGAGCTGGGATTTTGGATGAAGGGAGGGGACAGCTCCCGCTCAGAGATGTGGCACCTAGTGTCATCTCCAGGGACAGCCCATCTACCCCGACCCAACCCACGGGGACAGGCGGGCATGACACCAGACACGCCCTCCAAACATCCCGGAGCCTGGAGCCGCCCCTCGCTGCCACACCTGCAGGATGGGGACAATCCTGCCCAGGTCCCCACACGTGTCCCCACAAGGCAGGGAAGAGCAGCCCCCCTCTCCTGCCCCTTTTCCCTGGTGGGCAGCTGGAGCTGAGCACGGAGCACCCAGCACAGCGGGGCAGCGCTGCCACTCCCTTGGGCATGCCCCGGGCCTCCAGCTGTGTGATGGGACAGGGGAGGTGGGGGGATCCTAAATGCCCCCTAAGTGTCCCTCCACAGCCTGCCAGCCCTGAGTGTTGGGCAGGAGGCGGCAGGAGAGGTTTCAGAGGGGTTTCTGGAGAGCCCAGAGCCCTGTCTCGGGATGAGCCCAAGCATTCACAGCCCCCTGTGGCTCCATGCCGGGAAGAGAGGGGCTCAAGAGAGCCAGGCACAGCCACCACCCTGAAGCCTCCTCAGCTTTAGGGGCTGCTGGAAAGGGCTTGAGCCACCAGCCAGGCCCCCAATCTCTTGTGTCCCCCAGCCCCAAAGCCTGGTGGTACCCGTGAGAAGCAGCCCCTGCCGTGGCTCCTCGGGGATCTGCGAGCAGGGAAAGGTGCTCTGCAGAGGCACTCGGAGCCCAAATTAGCCACACTGGGCTCAATCTGAGATTCTGACAGCGGATGCCAAATTTATTTCCAAACGCACAGTGGAAATGTCAGCGTGCTGGTCGGAAGGAATCGGGTACATGCTCCCTTTTAAATAGCACCAAGCATATGGGAGGAGGATGATTAGATTGCTTCCAAGCTGCCAAATTTCTTTGCTGCAGCTAAAAATCTCCAAAATGTCCCAGCCCACAGTGTTTCTCAGCACTGAAGTCTGTGCCGAGACTTTGCCATTGACAGTTGTGCTCCGAGCAAGAAAACACAGCCCTGCCGTGCAGTCCCAGGGGTCCCAGCTCTCCAAGGATGGGGGGAGTTTCTACCTCCTCTTGGAAGCTGGAGAAATTCCTCCCCTCCTGCCACCCTACCCTTGGGGAGAGTGCAGAGTTCCCTGTGTAGAATCAGAATATTTTGGGTTGGGAGGGACCTTAAAGCTTATCTCATTCCAGCCCCTGCCATGCACACCCAGCACAGAGGGACAAAAGCAGCCCAGCAGCTGCTGGCAAACCAGGAGAGCAGGGAAAGCCCCTTTATCTCCCTGGGCTTCCATGGAAAGGTGTCCTGCAGTGTCCCCAGCAGCTGGGACCCCAGTGCTCCCAGCACGGGTCCCTGCAGGTCCCACTCTGACTCGGCCAGGTGACAGCTGGGGCAGGAGCAGTGCAGCCTCCACTGCCCAGGACGGGGTCAGGCCTCGTGCTCAGCTGGGTGTGGGGGGAACGAGGGTGGCAGGAGATGGGGATGTGCTCTGGGCTCCTTGCTCAACGCTGCAGAAGGGATGAATGTCCTGCCTGGGCCAGCACACCCAGAGCCCAGCAGTGCCATGGCATTCCCTGCAGATCACCCCTGACCCACCCTCAGTTTGGGGGGCAGCAATGGAAGCCACCACAGCTCACTTTTCCCAGGATCAGCAGCCTGAAGCACTGTGATGTCCCTCATCCCAGCCTCAGGAAAGGGGTGACCTTGGGATCACCCAAACCTTCCCTGCCCCATGGAAGGACTGAGGAGGGCACAAACAGCTGCTCTGGGTCTGGCAGGGGGGTCCTTCTCCCCATGGGTGACACTGAAGCAGGGAGTGGAGCATGGTGGCCTTCCCAGGAAAGGATGTGACCAGCACTGATTTCCCAATATGGGGATGGTGCCCCCTCCCACCCAGCCTGTGGGAATTCCTGCCAGTCCTGTGTGGAATTCCTGGTCCAGTCAGGACCAGACACACACTGTCCCTCCAAAACCAACCTCCACTAGCCACCCTCACCCTCCCAGCAAGCCCTGAAGGGACCAGGAGCCTTTGGATGTGGGACTGACCTGTGATACCGCGGGGTCCTTCCTCCTGCTCAACACCCACCCATTGATCACACACGGCCCTGCTGGATCACAGACCCCAAACTCTCCCTGTCCTACGCCTGCTCTACCTCCCCATAGTGCTCTCCATGCCTAGGGCTCCAAGAAAGGCTCTTTGTGATGCCAGCCGTGCCAGCTGTGCCAGCCAGCCTGTCCCTGCTCAGTGGGCTGAGGGAATCCAGCTTGGACGGAGGCAGAAGTCCAGACCAGTGGGGAGCAGAGCATCACCTCCACGGTCCCTGGGCAGAGCTCTGTCCTCGGGGCACGCTGCCCAGAGGGTCTCCACGATCCCAGCTGGAAAGTGAGGGTGCCAGAGCCAGGAATGGCCCAGGACATGCCGCGGGGCAGGGGCAGGAGCGTGGAGCCCAGGCAGTGGGAGCACAGCTGCTGCCAGCTCCGCTCCCAGCTCCGCTCCCTGCCCACACGCTGCTGCGTGGCAGGTGGGAGGTTTTTCTCTGCATTGCAAATCCCTTCTCGTGTGAGTGCTGCAGTGCTGCTTGGAAGGAAAACAACCCCTCTGGAGCGAGCCCAGGGGTCCAGAGCAGCCCCAGCCCCTTCTCCTGCCCCAGGCAGGCCCTGGTACCATGCCCAGGATGCCTGGCTCGGGAGATAAAGCCAAAGCTTCCCTGGCAGGCATCCTGGCTGGGAGCAGCATCAGCCATTCCCCTCTCCCTGTGCTTGTCTCTGGCACAGACAGCCCCAGCTGAGTTCTCCCTCCAGACCTGGGAAGTGGGAGGAGGAGGAGGAGGCAGAGGGAAGAAGGCTCCCTGGTCTGCGGCAGCTGGCTGGAAGCGGGACAAGGGCTTGGGAAATGGGGGGAGCATCCCTGGGAGCGTGGCCAGGTGGTGCAGGGGTGTCCGGGCCACGGGGATGTGGATCCAGGACTGGGGGAAGCCGGACTAGGGTGGGAGGGATTTGTTCCATTTTGGCATCTGCTGTTGGGCAAGCTGCTCACCTGCGCCTGGGCAGGGGCTGTGCTGAGCCCTAGGAACAGGGCTGCCCTTTCCCAGAGCTGTGATTCCATGCTGGAAGCCATCCACTGCCAATCCCAGCCTATTGATGCATCCCCACACCGCCAGCCCCCGGCAGCTCATTCTCCTCCCAGACACGTGGCACGGCTGGGCTGGGGAGATCTTGCCAGAATCCCCAGAAAAACAGCCCCCACATCTGGTTCCCCCATTGCCAGGGTTTTGGGAGCCACCTGAAAGTTTGGCACAACTCTCCAGGGAGACAGAGACTGGATTTGTGCTCCTCAGGGACTGGTGGATGGAGGAACCCAGGGACAGTGTCCTTGGGTCCTTTCAGGGGACAAGTCTTTGTGGGGGTCAGCCCAAGGCAGGAGCACTGTGGAGCCCAGATTCAGTAAATGTGCAGGGAGCCCCTCAGGAGGAGGATGTCTGCCCAAAAAATCCATGGCTCTCCCTGCTCTGGGCACTGGGACACCGAGTAAAGGGGATGCAGGGTGGGAGGGGGGTGGCTCTCACAAGGGACAGAAAATTCCTGTAGGCTTGGCCCAGCCCACCCGCTCCTAGTGGGAATGTTCATGCTGCTGAGAGCTGAGGAGGAGGAAGAATAAAACATCAAACCCTAAAAACAAGGGACAGCAACCCCTGGTAGCAGAGTCATGTCTGGGGCAGGGTCCTGGGGGAGGATTCCAGGCACCAAAGCTTCTGGGAAGAAGCACTGAGGGATATGTGGGGTCGGGATCCACCTGCCCTCAGTGCACCCTATGGGTCTGGCTCTGCCCCATCCTCCCCACCACAGCACCCACCACCTCACCTCTATGGAGTCAGGCAGCTCTTTAGGACAAATCCATTCCTCCATCCATGCATCCATCCCTCCATGCATCTATGCATCCATCCATCCATCCATCCATCCCTCCATCCATCCACCCATCCATCCATCCACCCATCCATCCATCTGTCCATCCATCCATCCATCCATCCATCCATCCATCCATCCACCCATCCATCCATCTGTCCATCCATCCATCCATCCATCCATCCATCCACCCATCCA
>VZTE01000267.1:482995-509269 GCA_013397775.1 Eulacestoma nigropectus
CCTTCCATCCATCCATCCATCCATCCATCCATCCATCCATCCATCCCTGCCCTCTGTCCACCAGCCATCCCTCTGTCCACAGTTTCCTCTTTTATCTGCACACAACCCAAATCCATCACCTGTCTGGACTGCTGTTTATCCCAGTGAATCTCCATGTATCCACTCCAGTGTGCCTGGGGGTTCTCCCCACAGAAGAAGGTGTGTGACTCCTGCTTTGGGTTCAGCCAGAAGATGGATCTGCAGAGCTTTGCTTGGACAGACACTGCTTGGAAAACGTGGCCCAGGGCAACAGACACCAACCCTTAGCATCCTTCCTCGGCCTCACCCCGTCTCCAAACCAGGAAATGCCACCATTCCCACGCAGGGGGTGGCACAGGCAGGGCAGGAGCACATTCCATGCATACAGCCTTGGCCTGACCCTTCAGCAACACAAGAAAAGATATCTTGGGGCTCTCGTTCTCTCACATCCCAGTGGAGAGGGATCACCGCTCTTCTGGCCAGGAGCAACAGGAGAGGCTTAAAGGCACTGAGGAGAAAGGCTGAGGGGCACAGAGGAGAGAGGCTGGGCACACACATGCTGGAGGCATATGTGGAATTTTTTTCCTCACCCTTTCCTTACAGGATAGAGAAGGGGGAAAAAGAAGAAGGAAAAAAATAGCAAAATAAAGCAAACCCAACAACTCCAATTTCTCTCCTAATGAATAAATGAAACGCATCCCAAGAGGCAATTAAGCGCTTCGAACCAAACATGTGTCACATACATTAAAAAAAACAACCCAGAGAGAAATCCAGCAGCTGCAGTGAAGGGAAGGAGGCAGCTGATGACTGCTGGGGGCAGGGAACTGGGGCTGCTGCTCCCACTGTGGTGTTCGGGTCCCCTGGGAGAGGGGAGTCCCACCAAGGGGGTGTGGGGACCCCGCAATGCCCAGGGGCATTCCCAGAGGTTTCTCCCACCCTAAGGACATCACTCTGCCCTGTGAACCATTCACCTTTGTGCTCCATGAGGACTGGGACCGTTTGCTCCCAGGTCTCCCTTCCCAAATCCAAAAGCAAGTTTTGTCTCACCCTCCCTCCTGATGTCACCTCCAGGGAACACCCAAACCCACCTGACCTCCTGTCCCTTGTCCCTGTCCTCGGTGCTGCCTGGAGTGTGGCCGTGTCTCAGCCTTCACCAGGCACTGCCCAGCTGACACTGTGGCCTGTGCTGCTGGGAGGAGGAGGAGGCCTGAGGAAGGGCTTCCCTGCAGTACAGGGGGCTGTGACTGGGTTAGGCAGGACCTGAATCCTCATCCCAAGGGCACAGCCCACCCCCCATGGGTGGATGTCTGACCTCCATCCTCATCCCCAAATCTCCTTCACATCCCTGCACCACTGCCAGAGCCTTGATGTTGGGGAGAGCCCTCCAGAATCCAGCCTGCAGAGATCCAGGGGCCTCTTCTTCCACAATGGCCCCAGCAGGCTACAAAGACCCCCTTTATTGGCCCAAAGTGGGGCAAAAGATCAGCTTGGCTAAAAACCCCCATGGATTTCCTGTGACACAACTCACAGCAGCAGCTGCGCCGAGGAAGCCCCGTGCTGTGAGGCCCTCAGCTCCCAACACTCTGAGCTCTTTGGAGAAGCTGTGTTTTACTCCTGGGTGGTTGCACAGCAGGGCAGGGCACCCGCAGCAGCCCCTGCACCCCTCCCACCCCTCGGGGTCCCACAGCTGCTGACAGACTGTGAAAGAAAATTCCCCGACGTGCTTTGGATGCTCACTGGGTTTTCTGACCATCTTCTCCCTTTGGGAGGCCAAACCCAGACCCTTTGAGTGTTTGGGTCTGGCTGGGCCGATGGAGCCGGTGTCACATTCTGGAACACACCAGGAAATCTTTCCTGATGTGGGAAAGCCATGGGATTTATTCCCCTGTAGGTCTGCCCTGCCTGCTCGCCCTGCTTGCTGCTCTCAGAACACGTCCGTTCCCCACGGACCAGCAGCTGCAGCAACGCTGCCCAGATCCAGAGCCCTGCCCTCGGCACAGCTCGTGCCTCTCCCTGAGGGCGGAACACAGGCTGCCCGTGGGCTGCCATGTTCCCTGCAGGAGCCTCCTTCTCTGGCTTGTGAGAGTGCTCCAGCCTCTGCATCCCGCTTGTGCCCATCCTGCCCACAGCGAGCCCAGACCTTGGGGGGCACATCCCAAGCTGAGGGTGGGGAGCAGAGAGCAAACCCAGGCAAGGGGCAGCCCCATGGGTCCCAAGGAGCCCACGCTTGGGGGTGTGGGTCTGCTCTCCACCTGGCTCACGGCTGGTGCTCCCTGTGGGCTCTGCCCCCGGTGCTGCTGGGCTCTGGCACTGCCCACAGCCCTCCCTGCCCCAGGGACACCTATAACAGTGTCCTCCCGTGTCCACAACAGTGTCCTGCAGCGTCCATAGCAGTGTCCTCCAGCCACCCTCTGTCTCCACTCTGGGGCGTTGCCAGCACCTCACACCAGCTCAGCCCTGCCCCCGAACAGCCCTGTGTCCCTGCCCTGCCAGCAGCGCCTCTGCTGCCACACGGAGCTCAGTCTCTTCCCACTGGGCAGAGAACAGCACCCCAAGAGAGGACACCATCCCCAGCACCCACAGCCTCCTCCTGCCCAAGGAACCCCCGGAGCCACACCGTGTCCCCGCCAAAGTCCTTCCCCGAGCACTCACAGTCTGGACGTGACTCTCCCAGGTGGCACAGCTCTCCCAGGTGGCACAGCTCTCCCAGGTGGCACAGCTGCTGCAGGACACTGCCGTCATCCGCGGGCTGGGGGACGCTGGTGGCCCATGTGCCGGCTGTGGCAGAGCCGGGTGGCAGCTCGGTGACCGCGCTCACCGGGGACCTCGGGCTGAGGAGGGACAACACACAGGTGAGCCCCGGGAGCTGTGGATTCACCCCAGTGCCTTCTCTGGCTCAGAGCAGAGAATTGTTAAGGTTGGAAGAGACCTTTCAGATCACCAAGTCAACCCAGCACTGCCACCGTGTTTACCACTAGCCCCTGTCCCCAAGTGCCACAGCCACAGGCCTTTCGAACATTTCCAGGGATGTGACTCCACCACTGCCCTGGGCAGCCCCTGCCAATGCCTGACCACCCTTTTCATGAAACAATTTTCCCTAATACCCAAACCTAAACCTCCCCTGGCACAGCTTGAGGCCGTTCCCTCTCCTCCTGTCCCTGTTCCCTGGGACCGACCCCCCCGGCTGCCCCCTCCTGTCAGGGAGTTGTGCAGAGCCAGAAGGTCCCCCCTGAGCCTCCTTTTCTCCAGGCTGAGCCCCTTTCCCAGCTCCCTCAGGCACTCCTGGTGCTCCAGCCCCTTCCCCAGCTCCGTTCCCTTCCTGTTCCCTTCGAGCCCCTCAATGTTTTTCTTGTTGTGAGGGGCTCAAACCAAGCTGGGACCCCACTGAGATGCTCTCAGCAGTTTGAGCAGAAACGGGGTTCAAGGCTTGAGAAGAGCCAGATGTGCCACCAAGAAGGGCAGGGCATGTCCCCACTGCCCCCAGCAAGCCTGGCTGCTGCAGCAGTGACGGGCACATCTGTCCTCCCCGTGCACTTCCCAAAGAGCAGCTTACACCCGGATCAGATTAGGGGAAGAAAACTGCATTGCCATAAATCCTGGGAGGGAACTGGCTGCCGGGGCTTTAATCGGAGAGGAGCCTTCAAGATAAGAGCATTAAGCGGGGATGAAGCGGCCTTGGTACAGGATGGTCCGAGCTGGTGCCTTGTCTGGGACTTGGCAGAGGGAGCCGGCTGTGCCATGCCTGGCACCTGGGAGCAGCTCCACACGTCCTGCACACGAGCAGGCTCTCCATGGCTGGAGGACAGGGCACAGCACACAGAGCATTGCTCCAAAAGTTCTCATGTCATAACAGGAGCCTGGAATTCCAAGCAGGAAGGACAGCACAGTGCTCAGTGGGAGACCTTTGAGTAGGGTGGGATCTGTCCACAGCCCCTCCTTCCAGTGAGGGGACCCGGCCCCTCCCAGCTCCGACTGCACCTCAGCCCCAGGCAGCTACTGGATTCCCTTCTCTGGGAAGTCCCTGTCCTGCCTCTGGAATGTGGGCCGAGAGGCACAGAGCACTCTGCAGGGCTCTGCTCCCCCTCAGAGCCTCCAATTCCCCGAGAGCCATCCCCACCTGGGTGACCTCCAGCCCCAGGGATGGGACAGGAGCTGCTGCAGCAAGGCAGGAAGAAGCTGCCTGCTCTCCAGCTTGCTCCTCTGGGAAGGGCAGGCACCTTTCCTGCCTCATGTCCCTGGAGAGAGAATCCCCACAGAGCAGTGAGGGAGAGGGGGGAAAGGAGAAGTGTCCACCTGCATCCCTGGGGAAGGCTGAGGGAGCTGCCTGCTCCCACGCACCTGGAGCAGCCATGTGTGGGATGGGCAGGAGCCACCCGGGATGGGGTCAGTGCTGAGAGCTCAGCGGGAAGGCCCCTCCTGCCAGGGCAACCAGTTTGGCACCAGTGGGGGCTGGTGAGGAGGGGACAGCGGCTGGGGTGGCCCCTCCTGTGCTCCGCCAGCTCAGCCAGAGATGGAAGGAGCCAGCCCTGCAGCCTGGTGTAAGTAATTGAGGGAAGAACATTTTTAAGGCAGGAGACAGCTGGATTAAAAAGGTGAAGCCCAAAAAGCAAATGAAAAGAGAATCACTGATGATGGATGGGAAAGCAGTGCCTGAGTCCAGCTTTTCCCTGGATGTGCTGGTGAGCAGCAGCAAGGCGAGGAGAGCTGAGATCAAACCATGGAAAGAACCTGGGCAGCCATGGGGGCTGGGAATCACAGGTAAATAAAGGTTGGAAAATCCCTCTGAAATCATTGAATCCAACCCTTACCCCAGCACTGCCAAGCCCACCACTAAGCCATGTCCCCAAGTGCCACATCCACGTGTTTTTTGGACACTTCCCAGGGATGGTGACTCCACCACTGCCCTGGGCAGCTGTGCCAGTGCCTGACCACCCTTTCCATGAAGAAATTATCCCTAAACTCCAATCTAAACATCCCCTGGCATGATTTGAGGCCATTTCCTCTCATCGTGTCCCTTTTCCCTGGGAGCAGAGCCTGACTCCCTCCCAGCTGCCCCCTCCTGTCAGGGAGTTGTGCAGAGCCAGAAGGTCCCCCCTGAGCCTCCTCTTCTCCAGGCTGAGCCCCTTTCCCAGCTCCCTCAGCTGCTCCTGGGGCTCCAGACCCTTCCCAGCTCCATCCCCTCCCCTGGATGCAGAGGCTGTGCTTGTGGAGAGGTGCCCAGGTGACACTGCTGCCACCCCACACGGCCCCAGAGGTGCCCCTTCCCCTGCACCACCAGGCCCTGGCCCTGCCCCTGCAGAGCTCCCCAAACATCTGGCGAGTGTTCCTTGAGGGCACCCAGAGACCGCCCAGACACGCCAGAAAGGTCATTACTGCAGTTTGCTTTGCTAATTGCTGCTGATCAGATGCTGCCTTGGCAAGGTGGGAAAGACATTTGGGTAGGAAAAAAGTAAATTGAGTTCATAAGGCAGAAGAATTCCCAACTCCTCTGTCTGCACGAGGGGCTGAGCAGACCCAGCCCTCCCTAAGCAGGGGCTGCTTCTCCAGGCAGCCTGGGCAGACCCTTGGGATGGGTCCCCTCCACGGTGGGGGACAGAGGAGGAGCCAAGGTGAGCCCACCTGTGGAGGGCCAGACCTGTCACCCCAGAGCGGCGGCGCAGGACGTCAGGGTCCCACCACGCCAACGTCCTCTCTGTGCCTCTGCCCCTCCCAGCCTCACCACGGCTGTCACTGGAGCCCATCACCAGGCACAAAGTGCTGTGCCACCCTCTCTGCCTGGATGAGGCCACCACCAGGACACCTCCACACCCTCCTGGCACAGCCCAGGGACCATCTCCCTGCACTCTGCTGCCTCTTCCTTCAGGATCCAGGCATCTCCAACAGGCTCCAACTCCTGTTTCCTCATCCCTGAACACCAACCAGAGCCTCCCATTCCAGCTGCCTCCCAAACCGTTCCCTGCCAGCTCTGAAACTCAGCTGGTCCCAGCAGGTCACTGCTACAGGGCACTGTCCTACTTGATTTCCTTAAAAAACCAGTTTGCCCCAGTGCCCTGGACACCCCACGTGCCCACAAGACCCCAAAGCATTTTCCAGGAGGTTTCCCAGACTGAGAACCACATGCAGATTGATCCCAGGTGGCACTCTGGGGACAGTGGCACGAGGTTGGCCCGGGGCTGTCCCCACACACACTATAAATGTCCCCACATGCTGCAGATCCCAGCACTGCACAACACCAGCAGGAACACCTTCTCCAGTATGTCCAGTGAGCCCTACATCTGCCTGCAACTGGATATCATGGGGCACAGAGGGGCAAGGCCTTGCCAAAGACATCCCAGAGAGCCAAGAGAAGAGCCAGGGATGGTGCCTGGCTCTCCCAAAGCCCTGACTCACAGCCCCTTGATCCCACACATGAGGACAAGGGGATGGAGCAGCCCAGGAGCCTCCATCTCACAGGGATGGGGACAATGGCTATGGCAGTGCCAGGCTTGCAGCATCACTCCCCAGATGAACACCCTGGATCATCGCCAGCACGATCTGGGCAGTGAGATGCACACCACAGAGAAGCACCAGCCCCCACCCAGCCGTGGAGAGCTGCCAGGATCACCATGTCCAGGATCTCTGAAACACCCACGGTGCACTGGAAATCCGTGCTGGAATATTGGTGCAGGAGGCCAGTCACCCAGCGCACCAGGACAGCAGGACCAGCTGTCCCCAGCCTGGGGACACTGCTGCTGCTGCCTGAGTCACCAGCTCCCCCCTCCAGGGCAGACACAGCCCCTGCCCCCGTCCCAGTGGGACCCCCTGGGCCAGACTCCCCCTTGGAACCCGTTAGGAATTTAAGCAGGAGAAGGCTCAGGGCACGGCTGGGCCTGGGGGAGCCCCAGGGGCCAGGCAGCCCCAGTCCCAAGGGGCAGGATGGCTCCAGAGCTGGAGCAGCAGCAAAGCAGGGAACCAGCAGGCAGAGACAGATCCGAGGTGGCTCTGTGCGAAGGAGCAGCTCCACTTCTGCCACTGCCGAGGGCACTGCCACCGCTGAGGGCACTGCCATGGCCAGGGGGCACTGCCACTGCCGAGGGCACTGCCACCGCTGAGGGCACTGCCATGGCCATGGGGCACTGCCACTGCCGAGGGGCACTGCCACTGCCGGGGGCACTGCCATGGCCATGGGGCACTGCCACTGCTGAGGGCACTGCCACTGCTGAGGGCACTGCCATGGCCATGGGGCACTGCCACTGCCGAGGGCACTGCCATGGCTGCCTGACTCGCCAGGCTGTTCCCTCCATCTGCTGCCGGCCCCAGCGCGGTTGTTCCGTGTTTCCCAGCTGGATCACATCGACTCTTCCCCTTTAAAGCATCGCGGGCGCTGAGCTGGAACAAACCCCGCCTGTCCGGGGAGGCCGGGCAGGGTGTGGGGACACGCGGGGTCCTGTGGGGACCCAGAGCCGGCACAGCCCCAGCGCCCACCCACAGCTCACGCGTGCCCGCGCGCATCCCCCGCCGCTCCAGGGGTGACGGCCTGGCACGGAGAGGTACCTCTGGGGTGGAGAGTCCCCGATGCAGCCACGGCTCCGCCGTTTCCCTCCTTTCCTTGCCCATTTCCCATGCTGCTTGACCGTCTTTCCAGCTAATTACCCCGCGCTCCTGCGGGCACGGGGAGCCACGTGGCAGCTGGCATCTGCACGGCTCCCAGGAACGACCTTGGCTGCTCAGAGGACAGCGGAGCCTCTCTGCCTCCCAGGCTTCCCCCGAGGCCGACAAGGATCCTCCAGCGGGAGGGCCGGGAGCACTGCCAGCCCCGCCGCTCCCCGCTGCCAGCTCAGCTCCGCCAGCCCCGGGGGCACCGACCTGCGGCTCCCGAGCTGGGACTCACCGTCAGCTCCGCCAGACCCCCAGCGCTGCCTCCCTGCAGAAACTCCCACTTGCAGCTTTGGAAGTGGTTCTCCCGCAGTTTTCCAGCCCGGTTTCATGGCAGCACAGCCCTGAGCCAGGTCTGGCTGCATCCCCGTGCCAGCTGTGCCATGGAGAGGGGACTCAGCCACACTGCTCTGGCGTGGAGAGCTTCGGAAGGAGCAAGGGCTGGATGTGGGGTCCTTTAGGGAGCAGCCTGGGGGGTGGCAGCACTGCCACTGTCACACCCTGTCTTCCCTGGTGTGGGGAGAGGTGGAGCAGAGAGGAGGGAGACACTGAAGCTCTCTGGGGTGGCAGCCCCTGGGAGCACCCGATGGAACAGCCCCCAGACTCCCCCGGGATGGGAGGGAGCTGTCAGCTGGCACACGGCTGCCAGGCAGCAGCCTGGGGCTGGAGGCAGGGCTGGCTGGCCCCAGAGAGGGACAGAGTGCGGCTGAGCTCGTGGGCAGTAACGGGACATGCGTGGGTGCGAGCTGGGCATCTCCTCCTGTGGTACAAGAGGGGACATGGAGACTCCTCTGGCATCTTGCACGCCACCCTGCCGGGAGGGAGGGCAGGCAGCAGGCAGGGCTGAGGGCTGGACACGCTGAGAGACTCCAGGGAGTGGGGGTCCCGGAGGCTGCCCATCCTCAGGAGCTGGGGCAGAGCCAGGTCAGTGCCTGGCCAGGTCCGTTTTACACCTTCCTGTCCGGACCTGGGTCAAGCTTCCCAAGCTCCTGTGGCACTTTGGGAAATGCCCCCTCCAAATGCTTGGGCTGCTCGGTGGGGAGGTGCTGAACTGCCCAGGAGCTCAGGCAGTGACACAGGTGTCCCCACAGAGAGGAGCTCAGCACCCTTCTGGCTGGGTGCTGGCCTCGCTGTGGTACAGCTGTGTGTGTCCTTCAGCCTCCTCCCCAAACCCCCCATCTCCCCCCATCTATCACATTTGCAGATTCCTTTGCCTTAAAAGAATAACCAAGCCCCTGCTGTGAGGGGCTCGCTCCTGCCCTGCTGTAATAAGGAGGGAAGATGAAAAGACCAGGGGAAAATTTGCTTCTGTAGCACCTCTCTGTGCTCTCCATCCTTATTCCTCATTCTCCTTTCCAGGAGCTGTCTGTAACCCTTTGATAACACCCTCCTCTCTCCAAAAGCCGGTGTCCCCTCCTGCCTGTGCCGCCAGACATGTCACACGCCCCTTTGATGTCAGGATAATGCACAGACGCAGCCCCGTGTGCGTGTGTGACAAACACAAACAGCCAGCTCTGTCCCAGATCTGCTCATTCAGGGAGAAAAGGGGGAAAAAAGCATCTCAAAATTAATTCTTGCTGTCCAACACACACAGAGCTGGTCTGGGCAGGCTGGGCCCCCAAATGGCTGGTGCTAGGGCTGAGCCAGGGATGTACAGGGTCCTGCTGACCCCCACCTGCTGAGCCCTGGGGACAGCCCTGGCAGGTCTCTGTGCCCAGAGGTGACACCTCGCAGCCTGGGCAGAGTGTGGGGCAGTTGCCAAGCACCCCGTTAGAGCAAACCAAGCAGCTCCAGCCCTGGGTTTGGCCAAAGGCAATTTGAGGATGGATTTGCAGGGAGCCCTCACCCACTGGCAGGGCAGGTCCCAGGGGTGCCCTGCTGAGCCTGGCACCCTCCACATGCCACGTTCCTGCCCGCAGCAGCCCCTCTGCAGTCCCTGCTCCAGGCTCACAGTGCCTGTAGAGCCCCCAGAGACCTCCTACTGTTCCCTCTGTCCAGCCCCTCTGACGGAGGAGGGGTTTCTCTGATCCAAGTGAGCCGACACAGAGCCCCTTGCCCTGCCCCGCCAGCATGGGAGCAGCCCTGGCTCCAGCCTCCAGCCCCAGCCTCAGAAAACCTCCTCAGCCCTGAGGACCAAGCCCTGACCCCTCCAATCCCACACAGCTTGGGATGAGTACAGGCAGGAACCATGCCAGGATTGGTTTGGATGTATCCAGCATCCAAAGATGGACTGGCAAACAAGGAATTCTGTTCTCAGACCCTCGGGTGTTCCCCTGGCTCTTGGCCTCGGTGCAAGCAGGGACACACCTCGCTGCATACAGGGCACGGTGTGGCCACGGAGGATGGACAGAGCAGCCGAGGAGCCCCTCCAGCCCCCCGGCCCCGTGGGAAGCAGCACCACCCAGAAGCAGGCAGAGCTCAGCGTCCTTCCCCACCTCTCACGCCGCAGCATCGTTTCCATTTCCATCTTCACATCCTGCTCCTGCAGCGGCTTCACAACCAGCCCGGCACATCTCTGACTCCTCACATCCCCCAGGTCCCTCTGCAGGTGCCAGAGCCGAGTGTGCTGCCGGCACATGGAGGGAGCAGGGTTTGATCCCACCAATCCCCCAGACCGTCAAACTCAGTGCTAATGCTGGTGCCAACATTCCCACTGTGCGTGGAGCCGCTGGGAGTGCCTGTGGTGGGCCGGCCCCTGGTTTGCCTAAAGCAGCCAGTGATGCCTGGGGCCTCCAGCTCGTCCCTGGGGAGCGTGACAAGCGTGGCAGGCTGGCAGGCAAGCCCACGGCAGCGATGACGGCTCCGTGTGACTGCCTCAGGCTCTTGCTCATCCCGGCTCAGCTCCGTGACTCATAGCCCTGGCAGCGCACGGAGGGGCCGGTGGGTGTGGGGGACACTCACCCCAGCACAGGGGTCAGGCTGGGACCTTCTGCCATCAGCAGGAACAGCAGGTCCCACCAGGGCAGTGAGCTGGGCACCCTGTTGGGACAGGCTCTTCCAGAGAGCTGGAGATTGTTCCGCTCTGGATCGAGGCTCTGACATGCACAAAGGTGCTGCTCCATGGTCACTGGGATCCACACGGTGACCTTGCTCCATGGTGACCCTGCTCCACATGATGACCCGGATCTGCACGGTGATCCTGTCCCACAGGGTGACCCCGTTCCACACAGGGGCCCTGCTCCAGGGTGACCGTGCTCCACATGGTAACCCTGCTCCTTGGAGAGACACCCTGCTCCATGATGACCCTGCTCTGGACAGTGACCTTGCTCCACGGTGGCCCTGCTCCACACGGTGACCCTGCTCCTGTGCTTTGCTCCCTGCAAGCCACCCGTGGCCAGGCATGGCTTGAGGCTTGCACCCCCAAAGCTTTCTCCTCCTGACCCAGAACTTTCTGTAAGAGCAGGGACTGCAGTGAGAGCAGCTCCTGAGGCTCCTCACTCCCTGCTCCGGCCATGCTGCCCCTCCATCCCACAGACACCTCCTGCTGCTCCTCTGGGAGCTGGGGGCTCTCACCACCCCCTCCATGGACATGTGGGCAGCTGTCTCAGGGTGCAGCTGTGGGGGGGTTACAAGAACGAGCTCCAAAACTGAAGCATGTGGCTCCTGAAGCCTCCAGTGACTCTGCAGCCTTCCCTCAAAATCGCTTCCTTCCTCCTTTTCCCTCTGGCTCTGGTGCAGACCCTCAGCAATGGGGGAGCCGCGGGGGGCTGCGACTGGGGGGAACATGGACTAGATGATGTTCTCGTCATCCGTGCTGCTCACCTGCCCTCTCGGAATGCCCCAGACCACTCTGCCCTGTTAATGGGAAGCTGGGAGAGGCTGGGTTTGTCTAAGCCGGAGTCATCCGGAGCCCTGCTCGTCATTAGCAGTGAGCACAGCGCGGTGAGTCACTGCTGCCATTACCCACACCCGCCGAGGGCCGCGGAATGCAGCACGGAGCTGCTGCTCCTTCAAGTCGCTGCTCGTAGCTCTTGCCTTCCGCCAGGATCTCTGCGCTGCCACCTGGGACGGCTCTGTGCCCCCGCCCGCCCCACGGGTGGCTGCCCCCAGGGCCGTGTCCCCTGAGCCGTGCCTGCCCCACTCCCCTGAGCTTCCCGGCTGCTCCTCGTACTGCGGCGTTTCTAAAGGTTAATGCATGCAGGACACTCGTGCTTTTCCCCAGCTAACTGATGCTAAAGACACCACCAGCAAGGAGCTGCTCGGTGCCACCGTGGTGGGGGCAGTGTGACCCTGTCCCTCGTGCTGCTGCCCCGGGGTCTGCCACAGCCTGACCCTGCCTGCCACCCCTGTCCGTGAACCCAGAGCTATTTCTGAGCCCAGCACCCGAGGCCACCCCACTGCCTGTCACCTTCCCCTGGCTCAGCCCCACCCCACACCACGGTCACTGTCCCGTCCACTGCTCCTGCAGTGCAGGAAAGCTGCTGGGACCCCCTGGGACCCCCACCCTCCGTCCCCACCCCTGCCCTGCTCCTGTGCTCTGTCCAGGGGTCAGACAGGCAGTGGCACTTGGGATAAGCTGTGGCCGTCACACCCAATTCCTGCTCCACACACTGCCCTGGATGGCCCCAGTTCATCCTCTCTCCCTGCCCATACAACCCGGGGCTGCTCCTGCTCTCTGCCTTGTCCTCTGCTCACCTCACATCCTCATCCTCACTTCTTGTTTTCAGCTTTTTGGCTTTTTTCCCATCCTCCTGCTCCAGGTCTCATTTTATCCCCACCACTGAAAACATAAACACCAGCACACTTAAGGCCAGACCCCTGCTGGGATGGGTTTGCCCTGGGGGTTACCCTGGCCCCGGCCCGTCCCAGCTTCGGTGTGGCCATGCCCAGCTGGTTTGCCAGTGCTGCAAAGGGCCCTGGTGACCAGGTACTGTGCCCTGCCACTGCCACCACTGCAGGGACAGAGGGAGGTGACCTGTGACCCTGCTGCTGGGGGTGCTGTGCTGGGTACCACAGAGAGAAATGAAAATGCCAAAACTCTGAAGCAAGCAGAGGGCTTATGGAACCTGAGAGGGGAGAGCAGTTCCTGCAGGCACCAAGAGGAGCCCTCATCCCTGCCCCGAGAGCTCTGCTCCCCGCTGCCATCCCCGTGTACTGCCCAGGCTCCAGGGCGAGACACTCAGATCTTCCTATTCAAACGGATTACAAATTACTGTCTGATCCACTAATTAGGACGGGAAGATGAGTGTGCTTCTGACAGTGCTGTTTAGCAGCCATTTAGAAATTGCTCTGAAGGCACCGCATGGTGAGGGGCCACATCTGTTCCAGCAGCCAGCCCGGGACCACCCCCGGGACCACTCTGCTGGCCCTGCTGCCAGCAGCTCTGCCCGACCCCATCCCCGCTCCCAGTGCTGATCCTGCCCCGCTGCAGAGCCCGCCTGGCTCCCAAGGATGTCCCCAGGCCGTTTGGCTCCCAGCCCTGCTGCCATTACTTCGTATTTATTTAACAAAATTAAAACCTGCTTAGTGGGGCCAGCAAAGGCAGGGCAGACAAATCGGATCTGCTGCTGCTGCTGCCGGGGAAGGGCAGCCTGGGCCGGGCTGGGGCCACCTGTGCGGCCTTAGGGGGACACGGACCCTCCTTCCCGTGACTGGGAAGTCCCAGCAGGGGCTGGGCAGCAGCACAAGCACCCCAGCTTCCTGGGGATCCCCCTGACCACTGGTGACAGAGGGCTGGACCCCGCTGGGGAAGGACTCCAAGCGGAAAGCCGCGTGCTGGGCTGGAGTCTCCAAGAGCCACGGGGTGCAACCAGGCATGGGTGTAAATCCGAGAGGAGCCCCCAGCCCTGTGCCCCCCTGCTGGGCATGGGGGCAGCAGCCTGTAGGGTTTGGGTGATGCCAAGTGTGTGGAGGCTGCTCTGGACCCCTCCTTCAGGCAGTGTCCAGGGACAGGACACTGCCCCAGGCCCCTCCGAGCCCTCACTGTCCCTAGCAGGGCCCCTGTGTCCCATGTAGCTCCTTACAGGACCAGGCCCCTCTCTCCAGGGTGAGAAACCTGCGCCGGGTCAGGCAGGAGCCCAGGTGGGCCCAGGGCCACCTCAGGAATAGCTCTACAGCCTTGGCCTTCCCAAAAGTCCTGGTCCCCACTCCCCAGCATCACACTCCTTCCACACCCCACCCCAGTGATGGGCACAGAGCCAGGAGGCTCAGCTCCCTCCCGAAGTGCTCCAAGACTTTCCACAGGAGAGAGCACAGAGCCAGAAGCACCAGCCACATCCCCAGGGCACCAGGGTAGGGATCCCCCTGCCCTCCAGCCCGGTAGGACCCACCTTGGGGTCTCCCACCTGGGCACTGAGCCAGCCCTGGCACAGCCCTGGTTCAGCATCGCCCAACACAGGATTGCAAAGCCACTGGGAGGGCAGAGGGAGGGCTGGGAAGCCTCAGGTACAGGCAGAGGCATCCACAGAACCTGGCCCAGCCATTACCAGAGGAGTTACAGTGCCATTAATGAGAGCTTTCCATTTTAATGAAGTTAATCTACCTCTAAAAAGCTCTTTATGCCCACAAACATATGATCTGAGAGAGAACAGGACCTGCAGCCACATTTTTACAGCATTTGAGCATGGTTTTTGCAGCCACCTATTTCCCAGCAGAGCAGCTGGAGGAAGAACACCCAGTGACCAAACTGCAGCCCCTCCACCGTGTCAGTCACACATGGAGATCCATGGCCTTTCAGGAAAAGCAAGATTCTGTGTTCCCATTATGATAAAACTTAGAAAAACAGTGAATTTCAGTGAACAAATAGACACTGTCTTTGCTGGGGAGGAGATGGTTCTGGCAGAACGAGGTGCTCAGGGAGCTGATGAGAAGCCCCTGCCCAGCACAGCCCCCAGGCCCCTGGGCTCTCCCTGTCCCCCTGCTCCCATCCCGAGTGGAGAGCCCATTATGCCAGCCAGGCTCTCAGCAGGAGCTGTACTGGAGGTGTCTCCAGCCCCCAGCAGGTCCCTGTCTGCTCTGCCAGCTGAGGATCATTTCTGTGACGCCTCCTGTTACTCCTGGAACAGGGTGCAGGTGCCCTGGGTTTGATTCTCTGGCTCCTTTCTAGTTTCACCTTTCCCATCACTGGGATAAACAGAGTTAGAGCGTGATTTAAACCTGGGATGACCTCCTCAAACCCACAGGTTTGGATTTGTTCCTCCCTCCTTGTGAATCCTGTGAGATTGCCCTTCCCCAGCAATGCCAGCTGAGGTCCCGTGCCAGCCCAGGGCCCCCAGGGCTCCCTGGGGAGCGGGTCCTTCACACCTGCAGGGGAGGACAAGCAGAGCCACCCTCCCCAAAAATGTCCAGCTGAGCAGAAACCATCCCATCCCATCCAGAGAGCGAGGGAGGAGCAGGAATGGCACTGGAGGTTAAAACAGGTCAAGGGACAGGACAGTTTTCCCCCAGGAGAGGCAGGCGGGGGCTCTGAGGGCTCCGTGCTGGGCAGCAGCTGCTCTGATCCTGGGGAGAGGCACAGGAGGGGTGGCCTGGATGAGGGATGACCAGGATGAGAGATGGCCTGGGGCTCTCCCTGGCCACAAAGCCCCCACCAGGACCCCCTTTGAGGGGTGCCTGGGCTGGGTCCACAGCAGAGCTGAGTCCTCTCCAGCCATGGTGGTGGTTTGCTCTCCAATTTCTGTCTTTCCAACCAAAAATGCCTCTCCCTCCAGCCTGCCCCAGCCCCTGGCAGCATTGCCAAGGGCAGGAGATGCCCCCAGCATCACCCAGTCCTGCTGCCACCCCTGCTCCTCTTGCCCTGTTCCCACAGCTCTGTCACAGCCCAGTGGGTCTCAGGGAAACCTAGGAGGTTCCTAACACCCCTCCTCCACTGGGGCCTCACCACAGGCTGCTACAGGACCCTCCTGTGCCAGCACCAAGGCAGGACAGCCCCACCTGCACCCACCTGCACCCCCTGGCACCCCACAGCTCAGGGCACTGCCCAGGGCTAGCACCCGGAGTGAGCCAGGGCTCCTCCTGCCACCAAGTTCCCCAAAGGCTGTGACTTCTCCTCATGGAAATCATGGAAATCCTCATGGAAAGGTCCCCATGTGCCCCCTAGTCCCAGGCAACCCCTCGGGGGTGACTCCCTGCCCATGGTGGGGGATGTCAAAGCAGCTGCCCCTCTCCCTCCTGCCCCTCTCCCTTCCAGGAGAACAGCTCCGAGACCCCAGCCCTGAGCCCCAGGCACACGGAATATCCCTTCACACCCCTCTGAGACAGGGAGGTTACAGCAGCTTCCCAGCTCCAGTGGAAACCAGTAGCTCAGTGTAAACAGAGGTTTGTGGAAATAAAATTCCTTTTCTCTTTCTCTGAAATTTGCCTCTGCCCACAGAGCCTTGGCTGCTCCTGCCACGGGCTCTGGGATGCTCCTGGAGCACCCACAGATCCACCCCAGACCACGATGGGAGCCTGCAGAGGGATCCTGATGGACCTGGCTTGGCCTGAGCCCATCCCTGTGGAAGTGGCTGGAGGAATGGAGATGCCAAACACATTCCTGGCTTCTTGGCAGGGGCAAAAATGGCTGGACTTGATGGTTTTGCGGTCAGAACCACAAAGCAGGAGTTCCTACATACCACAGAATATCCTGAGACTATCCTATAAGGATCAGTGAGTCCAACCCCTGGCCCTGCCCAAGACACCCCAACAATCCCTGGGAGTGGTGTCCAAACGCTCCTGGAGCTCTGGCAGCCTCGGGGCCGTGCCCATTCCCTGGGGAGCCTGGGCAGTGCCCAGCACCCTCTGGGGGAAGAACCTTTCCTGATATCCAACCTAACCCCACCCCTGACAGCTCCAGCTGGTAATTCCCAAACAGCTACAACTCATCTTCTTGGGGATGACCAGTCCTGGAGGGTCCAGCGGATTGGCCCAGCATGTGTGGAATGCTCTGGGGGGCATTCCCAGGGGCAGAGATGCACAGCCATGCTGGGTGCCTCAGGCATGGGCATCACTGAACCCCAGGATGGCTGTTCAGAGAGACAGGGCTCTCCAGAGGCAGAGCAGATGCAGTTTGGGGTGTTCTCTAACGAGGTTAAGCCTGACTCAGAGGGACCCCTCCAGCCCCTGGTTTGCCTGTGGGGCTTTGGCTCCAAGGCCAGTCCCATGTCCTGCAGCTGTGGCAGGCACTGGATTTGGTCACTCCATGCCACAGGGAAGTGGGATGAGGGGCTGACCCAGCTCCTGCCACCATCACCTCCCTGACCCTCTCCTGCAGGTCAGCGGGGTCCCCCAAAGCCACCAAACCCCCAGCAGAGGAGAGGACACGTGGTCATCCAGCCAGGAGACAGTGAGGGAGGGGCCCGGCAGGCAGGGCTCCCCGCTGCAAGTGGCTCACCTTCGCTGGGACAAGCAGTGCCACCAAAGTAGGGCTGCGGGGCTCCCGGGGCCGCGGGGCACAGCAGCTCCCTCGGCACGGAACAGGGCGTCTCATCTAATTATATCAGCTGTGTCCCACAAAGAGCAGCTGGCAGCTGGGCTGCCCTATTTCCTGAGCCCTCCTTCGGGCCCGGCAGCGCTGTGCTGGCACCAGCCCGGCCCCAGCCTGGCACTGGGATGGCCTCGCAGCCTCCGGCCACAGCGGCTGCAGGAGGGGCAGCGGCCACATCTCCGCACCCAGGATGGCCTGGCACAGCCCAGATGGAAGCTTCCTTCTGGGCAGGAGATGCTTGCACAGGTCTGGGGCAGTTCTGATGGACTGGTGGTCTCCATCCCACCCTCCAGACCCTGGCCTGGTTCATACTGGGTTCCCCATGAGCTGCGAGCGATCCCACACTGCCACAAGGTCCAAACACCAGAGCGGCGTGCTGGGGACAGGAGCCGGCCCAGCAGTGCCCTCCCACAGGACACTGGAGTTTGTGGCCCCCCAGGACACTGGCAGGTGTGTCCCCACTGCCCCACCTCCCACAGGCACTGGGGTGGGAGCTGTGAAGGGCTCTGCAGCACAGGGGCTCCTCTAGCTCTGAATGGGTGCCATGGGCACCCCAAACCTGACAGTGTCCTCACACCTCCTCCTGCCCCTCTCCCTGCCCAGCACTCGCTTTCCAGCTCAGCTCAGCCCCTGCCCCAGGAGGTCCCATCCCCCTCAGGGCTGTGGTAGGATCACAGAATCCCAGACTGGTTTGGGTTGGAAGGGACCTTAAAGCTCATCTCCTTCCACCCCCTGCCATGGGCAGGGACACCTTCCACTATCGCAGGCTGCTCCAAGCCCCATCCAACCTGGCCTTGGACACTTTCAGGGATGGGGCATGGATAGCAGCCCTGTGCCAAGATCCTCTGGAGGTGGCTGGAGCCATCAGGAGGTAAATGCCACCTCAGGCAGCACCAGGGCTCTGCCAGGAGCAAAATCCTCTTGCCCATGATGGAACAACTGGAATGAACACACTACGCTGGGGTTATTCTCTGGCTTGGGCAGTGCCAGGCAAGGGACTGGGCTGGAGCCAAGGACACTCAGAGCTGGTGGTGGAAGGGGTGACAAGGGGTCAGTGGATCCCATCCAAAGTTCTCTGTGTTCACCTTCCAGAAACTTCACTCTGGAGGTCCTGGCACAAGCCTCTCTCTCCTCATCTGGGATTTCTGGATGCTCCAGACAGTCAGCAGCCTGTCCAAAGGGTGCCAGACACCTGGCCCCTCTGTGCATGCTTGGAGATGCCCCTTGAACCTCCCTGGGAGCCGGTCCTGGGGGACCTCCTCCCTCTCCTTGCACTCAGCTCAGCCCTGGAGCCACTGCCCTTGGGGTGCCGGTGGCAGGTGCGGTCCCGCTCCAGAGGGCTGGCAGGAGAGGGCTCCCCTGGCCCCATCCAGGGAAGCCCAGGGGCTGGGGAGTGGCTGGGGGCTGCCTGGCCCCTGCCACCCAGGGGGATGATGGTTTAATCCCCGACTTATTTCGGTTGCTAGGTGATCAAATCATCCATCTGCTTGTGACGGGAGAGCGCCGTGAGTCAGCCTCTGCCACAGCAGCAGAGGGGTTCACTCCAGCCCACCCCCGGCCTGGCCCGGGGCCCTGCGTGCCCATAGGGTGCTCTGGCAGCAGAGCCTGCCATGGACAGGGGAAACAGGTCCTGCCTGGGGAAGTCAGGCTGCCACGGGGCTGGGAGCATCTTCCCACGTGCTCCTGGAGAACAGGACCCCCACGGCATCGTGGAGAGCACCTGTGAGCTGTGTCCTCACTGCACCACCTCGCAGGAGGGGTTTGCTCTACTGCACTGGATTTTTGGAAAAAATTCTTCCCTGTGACGATGCTGAGGCCCTGGCACAGGGTGCCCAGAGAAGCTGTGGCTGCCCTTGGATCCCTGGAAGTGTCCAAGACCAGGCTGGACGGGGCTTGGAGCAGCCTGGGATAGTGGAAGGTGTCCCTGCCTGTGGCAGGGGGTGGGACTGGATGATCTGTAACGTCCTTTCAACCCTTTCAATCCCATTCTGGGATTCTGTGATTCGATCCCAAGCAACTTTGAAGGATCAGATGAGCCCCACTAGAAGTACAGGCAGATTTGGCGTTCCCCCCCCAGCACAGCTCAGTCCCCCAGCACCTTCCCCCTTCCGCAGGGATATCCCTACCCCTGCACACTGGGAGCCCAGGGAAAGCCAACAGGCTGCTCAGGAGAGCAAGGCAGAAAGGCAACAGTTTGGGAGAAAATAACATTTTCATAAAGTCTTTGAAGTCATTTGGAGGAGGAAAGTGGGAAGGGAGAGGAATCAGAGTCTCTGTGTGTGTGATGCATGCATATGTGAGAGAGCGACAACAGGAGCCTCCCTCTACGCAGAGCAGAAACCATCTCAGTTTCTCAGGTTTGGGAGAGTGTTGAGACACTGGGAAATTAAAGCAATGCCCACAGAATGTGTTTGCAAAGTCCAGCTTCTTTAGTGAGGCACCACGTGTAGGTATCACACTCGTGCTGCCAGCGGGCACGTGCTGGGGACGGGCGCTGGGTGCGGGGCTGGGGGCTGCCCAGGACCCCCGCCCTCTGCCACGTGCAGCCCTTGGGATCTGAAGGCCACCAGGACCAGTGGACATGTCCTGTGAGATCCATGGGCCTCTGTGGGAGCATCAGTGGCCACCCCCTGCCCATGGCACCCCTGAAGGAGGAGCCTTGCAGCAGGGTGAGGAACACCATGGATGGCAGAAATGGGGCAAAACCATGGCAGAGCAGCTGGGAGCTGCCCCGAGCTGTTTTCTCTGCCTCCTGCCACTGCACGTGGGCAAAAGACTCCCTGACTGTCCCGTCCCTCTTCCCGGACACCCCTCGTGCTGTGCCAGGAGCTCAGCCGGCACCGAGGCAGCCCCGCAACATCCCAACCCCAGTGCCCAGCATCCTAAATCCCGGGAGCTGGGCTGGTGGCCTCCCCGCTGCTCTCCACAGCCCTCCCAGGTCCCCCGGCAGCTATCACGACTTCTTAGTGCAAAGAGACTCATTAATGAAGTGGAAAAGGAGGAGGAGGAGCAGGCTGAACGGTCCGTCCTAGGGGACAGTGCAGCAAGGAGGAGGAGGAGAGCGCTCAGCATTGACCTCAGGATAAGCAGCCACCCGAGAGGGGAACACGGCCCGGAAAAGAGCAGGGTGGAAAGGCCGAGGGCAGGCAGCCGTGGGAGTGGGAGCCATGCAGGTGTGGGCAGGCATTCACCCCCAGTGTCACAGAGCCACCCGCAGCACCCTCTCCAAGAGGCAGGAGGCACGGGGGGCCCGCAGCGCTGTGGGCAGGAGGGCTGGGCCCGGGGGACACCCGTGGCACCCGCTCCCTGCCCTGGAGCTCAGGTGTGTCCGTCCTGGCACCAGCCCTGGCACCAGCCCTGCGCTGTGAGCTGCAGCTCCCACAGCAGCACCGGGAGGGCAGGAGGGAGGCAGGAGGACAGGCTGGGCTGTGTGGGAAGGGCATTTTCTCCAGCTCAGTGGTTCCCAGTTTCCAAGCTGTCTCTGCAAGGCCTGGCTGTCGTGCCTGTGGGAAGCCCTGCTGGGGGGCTGGAGGCAGCCACCGACCCCCGGCCACCAGCCCCGGCTGGGCAGCAGCCCCAGGAGCTGTCCACCCCTCAGGTGGGCAGTGCCAGAGGCTGCCGGGGAGCCACAGGAGGGGAAGGTTTCCATCCCCAGCTCACAGCTCCAAGCAGTGGACAGGAGACATGAGGGTGACGGGCACGAGGGCAGCAGCTCCTGCAGCTCTGAGGCCTCGCTCTGTTCCTTGGGTTCTCAAACCTAGGGAGCCCCAGAGTGCAGCAGCCTCCTGTCCCCAGGTCACACAGGGGGCTCTGAGCCCACCTGGGCCTCTACTGCTCCTGCGTGGGCAGGGCTGGGCACAGGACTCCTGAGCCTGGCCAGTCCCAGGAAAGGACTGAGGAGCTCATGGGGAGCGTGGGTGCCCCACTCCTGCCCATCCCTTCTGCCTCATCGTGCAGGGCACACAACGTCTGGGAGCATCACCCCTTCCATGAGCATCACCCCCTCAGGGAGTGTCACTGTCCATGCTGAGCAGGGGCAGGACACACCTCTGTGCTGTGAAGGTCTGTCTCTCCGTGTCCCTCCATATATCCAGTATCCTGCTTGGAAAGCACAATCCAAACCTCGGCCTGCCATGAAATCAGTTTTCCCATCCCAGAGGCTTCTCCCCACAGCAGGCAGGACAGGCAGGGAATGGTACCAGTGGCTGGGAGCTGGGAGCTGGGAGCTGAGAGATGCTCTGTGCTCCAGCCAGCTGAAACACCTCCGAACACATCACTGTCACTGGTCTTTGAGCTCTTCCCAAACCAGCAGCAGTGCCCAGCTGAGACAGAAAGAACGTGGGCTATTTAGAAAATGCCAAACCAGCCCTTTGTGATCATTCAGAAAATCACCTCAAACTGTTCAGAACAAGAAAATCACTGGACAAAGGACCTTGTCCATCAGCTGGGTCTGCTCAGGCCCAACCCCAGCCCCGAGCCCTGGCTGCCCCAGCAGGGAGGTGGTCCCCAGGACAAGGCAGCAGGTCCCTGTCCCACCTGTGGTGCCCACGTCCAGGGCTTGCCCAAGCCCACAGTGCCCCAGCCGAAGCCCTGGAGCAGCCATCCCATCTCCACCATGGGAAGGATTAATCGGTCAAGGAAAACAGCGAGGGAGCGTCACCTTCATTCCCGCAGTGAAAACTGTGCCATTAAAATCCTCTCTCCTATGACACACACTGAGCCTATTTCCGTAATAGTTTGGCAGGGGAATAACATTACGGAGCCTATAAATACCTTGTGGGGTGCTGCTCTGCTGATGGAGCAGCAGGAAGGGCCCCTGCCCACCCCAGCCCAGCCACCACCACCACGGCACCCCGAGGGTGAAGGACAGGAGAACACGGCAGGGCTGTCCCAGCCCCAGCCCCGGGGGACAGTGGGTGCCTGGGAGAGGGCCGTGGTCAGTGGGAACAGAGCAAGAGCTGGGCAGGACACCGAGGGGACGGAGCGGAGCCAAGGGAGCACGGAGGTGAGAAAACGGTGGAAAGCACTGGCACCCCGAGGATGTTCTCAAAGCAACTGTGAGGGTCTCTGCGGCTGCAGCCGAGGACTCTGCTCTGACCCAAAGCAGGCTGACACACAACCAGCTCATCTGTCCTCCTCATGGGGACCCCAGGCGCAGAGGGGGTCTCACACCAGAGCAGGCACTGACAGAGGCTCCTCAGGGCACAAGGGGATGCCCTGGAACACCCCAGGGACGCTCACTGCGAGTACTTCCCAGCTCACCCAATGGAGGGAAGCTGCTCCCTTTGGAGACCTGGCCATCAGCTGGGCTGGCCCAGGACCCAGTGTGAGGAATCAGTGACCACCTCCAGCACCTGCTCCTCTAGCAAGGCCCTGAGACACTGTGGGTGAAGAAAATACTTCAGCCCAGGTGAGAAGGAAGCAGTGGGGAGGGGATACAAGCCTCCCAGCCCCCAGCCAGGCTGTCCAGCCCCCCCTGGAATGGCTGGAGCCTGGTGCTGCCACCCATCTGTCACCTGCCAGGGGAAATGGTGTGGGTGATCCCTGTCCTGCGGAGACACACGGAGACAAACGGCTCAGGGATTGGGATATTAAATACTTGACGTAAGGGGACTCTCATGATGCTCATCATGGGCCTTACCACTCCTCCTGAGCACAAGTGTCACCTCAAAGCTCCTGCAGAGAGATCAGCTCCTCTGAGTCCTCAGCAACAGCCCTATGGACAGCATGGGAGATACAGGGGACACCAAACCCAAAGGCAGCTGTTGGAGACCTGAGGGAATGGGGTCCTTCCCTGTGGGAGTAAATCAAGGGATGTGCAGAAGGGTTCACGCATCCCAGGGCCTGCAGAAGCCAGGCCCAGGAACATCTAAACGATCCCACAGGCAGCAGAGTGTAGGTTGGGGGCTGCCTGTCTCTTTGCCCTCCATCCCATTCTCCCCTAGAGGGCATAAACCCACCAAGACCATAGAATCATGGGATCAGACTGGTTTGTGACGGAAGGGACCTTAAATATCATCTAGTTCCAACCCTCTGCCACGAGACCTCCATAAGAGCTCTGGAAGTTGTGCCTCCTTGCAGCAGCTTTGCTCTCTTGGCAAAGAGCTGCAGCCAGGCCTCATTTGGGCAAAGCTCTCAGGAAAGACAATTTTCCCGACAGCTCATGGTCCAGACCCACCAGGCAACCACAGGAAAGGCTGACATCCATGGGAGCCTTCCTGAGCAGAGCCAGAGCTGGCACGGGAGGGCTCAGCATGGTGGGAACCTTGCCCCTACAACCTCTCTGCAGCAAGAAGGGGCTCAGCACTTTCTCTTGCACACCCAAAACGCGGGGCCACACTCAGAGCCCACAGCAGTGTCCCCTGGGAGCTGCATGGTTGGTGTAGCCACAGTCTGTGCCCACGGAGGGACCCAAGTGACCTCCCAGAGCAGAGCTGTGAGCAGGTACGAGGTGAGGAACAGACATCCACAAACCCTGCCAGGGCGCTGCAAGGGAGAGCAGCACGTGCCAAGCCTGGGCTGCAGGAGGTTGGTGCCAACCCCTGGAGTGTGGTTTCAGCAAAACTCTGCTGCGGGGACCCAGCTTTCAGCGCCTCAGACCTTGAGCTAAGGGCTTCCCTCACACACCCGAGCAGAACCTTCACCTCTACTCTGCACAGAGCTAAACACACCCCTAAAATGAGAGTAACAAAGCAGCCTCACGCTCACACTGACTGCCCCTGACCACCCCAGTGACAACCTGAGATCGCCTGCAGCCCCTTTGCCTCAGTGAGTCCGACCAGAGCCCCCCTCCAACAGGCTCTGGGTGGGAGGTGGGCTATGCTCAGCCTGCCCTGGGTGCCCAGCACACCCCACCCCGCTCCCAAAGGGGCTGTCCCGGGCTGTGGCGCTGCCATGAGGGGCTGCCCACCCCAGTGTGGCTGGTCCAAGCACAGCCAGCTGTGGATCCAGGCTGGAAACAGGGAAAGAAAAACCTTGCCGAGCTCCAAATCAGCTCCCTGAACCCCATCCAAGAGCAAATGGGAGCCAGCCCAGCTCCTGGCAGCCCGGCGCTGCCTCGCCTGGGGCGGCGCTCGGCACGAGCTGATGGGCTCGGCCTGAGCTGGGCAGCAGAACGGGGGACGCAGGTGGCTGTCGGGGACAGGGCCCTCCCAGGGCCAGTCCTGGCAGGCTGCTCCCCTGCTCTGCTGCCCTGCTCTGCTGCCCTGCGCTGCGGACGGCGAGGGGAGGATGGGGGCAGCAAGGAAAGCAGCTGCCATCTGGATCCAGGGCTCTCCATCTCTGCGGCGGTGGCAGCAGTGGCTCAGTGCTGATTGTGGGCAGATTAGAGGGGACACAGCGTGCTCATCCCGATCCCGCTGCGCTGCCGCTACCCAGGCTGGAAATAAAGCCTCGTTTTTCATGCAAAGATGCACAATGGTTAACAGGGAAAAGCTTGCCTGGGAGGCATGCAGGTAGCAAACCAATTTCCAAACGGGTCTCCAATTACTCCTGATGGTTATTCGATTTACATTTTTTTTCTGGCTCACCAGATGCTGATGCTCCGAGGGTGAAATTGGGCCCAGCACGAGGGTGTGGGAAGGTGCAGGAGTCTCCTGCTGCAGAGTGGCACGTTTCCCTGGAGCTGCTCTGTTCCTCGCCACTCACAGCCGTGCTTCCAACCACACCGTGCGTCATGGACATGGAGAGGAGCGAGGGAGCCGGGCTGCTGCAGGCACTGGAGCCACATCTGCCAAGCCCACAGCTGGAAAAGCCCCATTTTCCTGCCGGCACAAGCAGCAGCCCCGTGTCCCAGAGCAGGAGTGGCAGCTCCTAGCAGGCGACAGCTTCCTGCGAGAAACCCTGAGCTGGCTCCGTGCTCTGCTTCCTTGGAGGAGAAGCAGTCAGAGGTGGATTCACGAGGCTCCGAGAGTCCATTTTGCAGGAAGTGCTCCAAGATGCCCAGGTCCTGCGGAGTGCCAGCCCCGCACCTCTGCACGGACACGGCTGCTCCTGGCGCCGCAGGTGCTGGCCCCACACCAGGCACGGCGTCAGGAAGGTCACCAAGGCTCTCCTCCTCAAAGGCATGTCGGTGCCAAACGCCAACGGAAATGATGGCAACAAGGCTCTAAATCCCGTTCCTGCCCGGGCCTCATCCCGGACCGGAGCTTCCAGAGTGCGTCATGGCAAAGGCCCATAGGAGACTTTGTTACTTGTGGCACGTCTCTCCTGGAGGGGACTGGCACGTGGAGGGGACATTTGTCTGCTCCTCCAAAAGCCTAATGATAGTGCAATGACCCAGCCACCACCCTGGGACTGATCCAGGCCCTTGCTGCAGCTGGAGGGGCACCGGGGGTGGCACACAGGGACAGGGACAGCAGGCACTGACCTGCCAGGTGCTGCCAGCCGACTCCATTCCCTGCTGGCTCCATTCCCAACAGCCCCGCTGGCTCTGGGCAACCTGGAGCACCTTTACATGGGATAACCCGCAGGAAGAGGGGTGAGGGTCGGGCAGCTCTGCCCGCCGCCACTGCCCGCACACGGCAAACCATCCCGGCCGAGCGGAAGGACAGGGCACATCCCAGGCACAGCAAGCACGGGCCAGGGCCATGCTCGGTGCCAGTGGCCACTCACGGGACGTGGACAGGTGCCCAGAGACCGCTGGGGCTGCAGCCAGGCTGGGGCCCGGCAGGAGCAAGCAGCCCGGGCACAGGCGCGTTCACACAGCTCCCCACACGTGCCCGCTCCCTCCATCACCCCTGTGCGTTCCCTGGCATGCACCTCCAGCCCCACGCCCTGCACACCCGCAGGGACATCACCACCGACCGCTGCACACGCGTGTATGTGACACACACCCCCGGCAGGGCACACGAACCCCCGGCAGGGCGCACACACCCCCAGAGGGGCACACGCACATCCAGGGGGAGCACACGCACATCCAGGGGGAGCACACGCACATCCAAGGGGAACCCAGGCACCCAGAGCGGAGCACACGCACATCCAAGGGGAACACACGCACCCAGAGCGGAGNCACGCACATCCAAGGGGAACACACGCACATCCAAGGGGAACACAGGCACCCCGAGCGGAGCAGACGCAGGCGCGGGCCGGCACACCCGCACGCCCGGGCTGGGGCCGCTCCCCCGCCCCGGCTCGCTGCGGAGGGCACGCACGGGGGAACGGGGCCACCCCCAGCCCCGCAGCCCGACCCCGGCCCCGCGCCGCGGGTCCCGCAGCCG
>VZTE01000268.1:488-19841 GCA_013397775.1 Eulacestoma nigropectus
CCCCCCCCCCAAAAAAAAAAAAAAAAGTCCTTGTGCTCAACTTAAGTAGTGACAGCAGGGAAAACCACCAGATCTTAGGGATTATCTTTGTCTGTATTTTCTTTCTCCTAGATTTTCTACACTCACACAAGCTTGTCCCAGGTCTTTTAAAGGATACAAAATACAACTGTGGTTACTTAATTTCTGAAGGCAATACAAGAGAAAAGAGAGAACAAGGAAATGAAAGGCTAAATCACTAGCTGGATTAAAGCAAGCTGTGGTCCCCGTGTTGTCCCAAGCACAGACACAGATCATCAGTATTTCAGAAAGAAGGAAATTACTTCTGACCTTGCACATGAGATAGTCTGGCTATCTGGTCATTACAAAAAGAAGCTTATGATCCTCTCTGGTCTGAACTGATGTGGAAACTTGGCCTGCCTTGAATTAAGTTGAACATGGAAATTCAACAAGGGAGATTCCCTTCTGTCCTTTTTACAGTTTATTTTAAATCTAATTTATAAAGCAGTGCCCTTAATCTGCTTGTAAAATAGTTTTAAACTGTCAGAGTTGTGCAGCTATCGAGGAAAACTGGACACATTTTAAACAACTGCCTTACTCTAGAGATATAGCTGCATCCAAAAAAGGTATTTCATCTTCACAGGCAAATATTTTCAATTTTTATAATTTCATAAATGATTTTTAAAGAGAATTTAAATCTTCAACTACTACTCCTCAGCAGCCACTGAGAAAAAGAAATGGAAAGTAACACTCTGTCCTTCAGTGCCTCAGCAGTGCCCTTGTTTTTTATTTTTACAGTGGCAGCTAATATCTCACTTGCTGGTTCCTCCTTTCTGTCATACACCTGTCTGTCTTTTGTCACTTCTGTGACAGCCATTATGTTATTTAAACATATCTTTCCCTTGCATCTAATATAATCACCAGCCTATCTGCAAAGGTGAAGCTGCATATTCTCACTTGTACTTGAACAAAACTCCTGTGAATTTCAGTGAGGGGATGGAATCCTGTTTGCAAAATTTCCAAGTGTAAATGCCCTCAGCAAAAAGGAGAAACATGCAAATTTCAGTGGGAACATCCTTACCAAGATCTGCCTTTGGCCACAGACAGAGACAATTCCTCTCCCAGCCTGTGAAGAGGGCTGGGGAGTGCATGGAGACAGGACTTTTTTCACTGCAGAGTTAGCTTCAGTTAATATTTTTGCTGTTGATAACTCGGGTCCCATTCATGAAAAAATACCCACCAACAAACCAGTAACTCTCATTCAAGAATAGTTATGCTTTCAACAGGAGTTATCTTCCCCAACAGTGGAAATTAGCTCAGGAAACTGATTTCCTGAGCTGATCAGCTCAGCTACTCTGCATTGCTATGGTGTTAATTTACAGGGTGGCTTTCCTCATTCAAGCCACATTAATTCAGGGGCATTAGCTTGAGTGTATGCAATTTGAACTAATTCTTTAGTAAGGACAAGTTCTATCAAGTAGCTTTTAGCATAACCTTTCTGCCAGAGGTTCCTTATCAGGAATTCAGTTCAAAAGAAGAGCTTGTCCCTACTCCTAATGGAGTGTTGCACTGGGAAAAATAACCAACCATTTGCCAGGTACTTTAGCATGCCGAACTTGTTACTCCCTCCTAGATCAGAACAGAGTCACAACAGAGTAATTTTCATTTCACTTGTTGTTCTATGTGCTTTGACCTCCAGATTTAGTCATTTTTACCAGGAGGACCTATTATGATGAGTGCTTTTCGCTAGCCAGTGTAAATCCTTGGCAGCCAGTCCCCCCAGCCTGACTGACGCAATCAATCTGCCAGAAAATCACAACAGTATCTTGTGCTATGAATATTTTATAGTTTACTTACTCTAATTGCCCAAGCACTAAGGTCATGCTGGTCACACCTGTTAGGATATTTTGTCCCCTGTGAGGCTGAAAAGCAGGTCAAACCCCAGAATATTCTCATAATTTGGTTAAAGAAATATGACTAGGGCTAAGAAACAGATGAATCGATGAGCTTCTCCAGACCACAGAGCTATCAAAGCACTTTCATGACACCTGACCTCTTTTCACCCTGCCCACACATCTGTCAGGTGCCTTGTAGACATACTCTGGGGCTGGAGCCACACAGTGACCATTTCACTGGTTTGTGCAGTGGGTTCCGTGCTGAAGTGGAAGGCTGATAATTAACCTCTGCTTCCATGTGGGATGCTTTTAGGTTCAAAGTCAAGCTCCTCTCAGGAGAAATGCTAACCATAATAAAAATTTACTTTAGCAGCTTCTTTTAGGATTTTTGCATCACAGGACCTGATTTGAATACCAGCCTCTGGAACACCAGACAACTCCAATACGCTTACTGAAAACATAAATGTGAAAGTTGTCCTGCACTGGATTTTCCCACATTCAGGTTATCTGAAGAAATACCTGATCTATATCACAGTTCCAAATTCAACATGTTCTATGCAGCTGGCAAAGTTATGTTCCTCCCCCTTTCTGGTGAGGTTGAGATAGATGCCAAATGTATGTGGAGCATGGATGTATCATGAAGATTAGCAAGAAAGCTTTAAAGAATTCTACTACAGTAGGGCATCCCCCTGAATGCAAGCAGAAGCAGTGTATTAGGCACATTAGAGACAAGAGCAATTCTCAGCAAGGAGACAAAAAACTCTCTTGTGTACCACAACAGGGAAATTAACTTGATTCTGGTCCTCTTTTCCTAAGACAGGCTATATAGAACTGGGAAAATGTAAATGGCTTTGTTTCAGCACTGTGTCTGGGCTTACTATTTAAAGACAAGAACACCTTCACAGGTACACTCGAGTTATACCATCATTCCAGCGAGAAGCACATGATCTCTGCAGCATGTACTGCTGTAGGAATGCAGCAGGTGCTTAGAGATTCAAACAAACCCATCTTTCCGGGCAGGCCACTCTGGTATTCCACAGGCCGTGATAAGAGCTGCTGGATGGAGGCCAGCTTTGAATGTATAGCAGAGCTCTAAGCGCTAAAAGCAGTTGGGAGTCCTGTTATGGACTTTTGGAATTTGGCATTGTGGTAAAATAAGATTATGGCCCACAGATTCAGAACAGACATGATATTCCTGCCAGAAACAGGAAACAATGACTGCGGTAGCATTCGTGTTCAAGAACAGGCAATTCTCAGCTGTCATGCATATTGAAAATTGGCAGGAATCCCTAAAAAAGAATGTTTGCTAATCGCTTCTGTCCAGGTCTAACCATATTTAGCACAGAAAGCAGTTTACCAGATTCATTAGCATATTACATCATATGCTATCTGTCTCTCTGCACCTCAGATTCTGCTGGGATTCATCATTAGAAATTAGAAAAAGCAGAAGAGAATAAAGAAGCCATCACAATTCAATAAACCCCATGAAACTATCACTAGACAAGTAGCCTAAAGCAGGAATGCCATGTATTAGGTCTATTACACATGGTGGTTTATGCTTTTCATGGATTTCCTGTAAAGATTTTGACTTGGCAAATTCGTGATGAAAATAAAGCTGCATATAATATTACTCATTTTTTGCTGATTCTTCTGCTGGAGAATGACTTTTGATATGTAATGCAGTAATACACCAAGGCTATTTCTTAGATAGGTTAGTTACAGTCAGCGGCTTTTCTAGAATAAAGATGTCATCAGAAAGTTCTCTACTTGATTCCCCTATGACAAGGATTCTCATACGCACACATAAAGTGAAAATATGATCATTTTCTGAAATAAATTCATTACCATGCTTTAGCAGCTGTTGAAGTGATTTGAAAAGTTTAGTGCAAACCTGAACTGGCACTCATGTATACCCAGAATGATCTGTAGAGACTAAGATTATGTGTCTATCACATGTTCCCAACTGTACTGAAATAGATTAAAGTATGTTTAAACACATTTGCCTTAAAGTGATGTGGAAGCCCTTGGCCACATCTAGAATGCAGATCATACACTTTTCCTAGGAAAATCTTTTATATATTTTTCTTTTCAGGAGGAAAAATGCTTTTGTATCACAGGATAAAGCATTGTAAGCTTGTTTTTCCTTTCAGCAACAGGAAGCCCAGTAACAGTCTTGTCTCAGTGGAGGAAGCTGCAGGCCCCATAAACCTCACATGACAACATGCATAATAATCTGCTGAGATAAGACCTAGGAGGAACCGTTATCAGTCAAAATCTGTGAGAAAAACTGCTACTGATAAGAACTGTTCATGTAACTTCATTGCCCTGGAACTTCCAGGTCAATCTCTTCACCTGGAAATAGTGGACCCGGATAAGCTGCCTCTTCTCCAGATATACATGAGAAATGAACACCTTTTCAGGGCCTTGGCTATCCAAACAAACTAGTAGGCTATCTCTGCAGAGAGAGTAAGTCACACCACCCAGCACAGGCCTGCATGAAGTCACTCTTCTGCTGTTTTTCCAGTTTTCGCTAGTAGTAGTACCTGAAAAATGCCAGGCAATTGTCATTTCCAGTTAAATATTTTCAGCAGCAGTAATACAAACATTTTATAGCACAGCACATCTTACTGAGAGTCTCTGTCCTGAAAAACACTTAGGTCAAAACGTTCTGCTATGTGCACCATCATCTGAAGAGTCACAGCGGTGTCACCATCAAGGATACTGCCTATATTCTCATAAATCAAGTCAGAACTTCTTCAGCTTAAGCAGCTTGCATTAGAGCTAGCAAATTAAACAAATAGGTTGAAGATGCTACTTTAGTGACAGTGTCTATACTTACTAGATGAGCTACAAATATGAGAGAGCACTGTTGTAAGATTTTCAAGTGTGTCCAATGGGGATATCTGCCTACAAGCAACACAAATCACAACACATTTTTATTTATTTTATTGCTATACTAAGCTTCTATATTACAATACTCAGCTTCTACACATGGGACGTATCTGATAACAAAGAGATTTTGCTTTTGAGATGTGCTTCATGTTTACTAAAATACTCCATCATCCTGTTGTTCTTCCATAAACAAACCCACATCTTATTGCTTCAAACCAAGTTTCTTACTTTTAAGTCAATCTTACAGTAAGCAACCATTCTATTCTTCCTCTGATTTTGCTCTGAATGGGCAAACAAGCCTGAGTGTCAAAAGACCACTGCTGTGCTTATGGCAAATGGATAGATTTACAGACAAAGACTGAGCTCTCTCCTCTAATTCAATGGAGTAAATAAAGTAGATTAAGGGAGAAGTGAACTGAAACTTTTGCATATTTGGTGTACAGGACTTGATTTGCTCTAAATGACAGTAAATTACATGTGGTTTCTGAGAGTTAGTACTGTACATCAAACAAAGCATGACATGATTGTTATCATTCAGATTAGACAGTGTCTGCTGTGGGCACTGGGCACCTGGAAGGGATGTGGGATATTATGCTGAGGGACATGAAGAATACAAAGGCTGAACCAGCCTCAGGTTTCCAGGGCTGTTGTTTCTTCCACTGGCTCTGAATACTGGGCAGTGTTCAGTGGTATGGAAAGCTAGATGCTCAAGGACAGCTACTCTTTCACCTATGATTAAAAAAACCACATAGTACTTTCTGCTTCTGACAGCTGATTTCAGGCTGAAGGCTGTATATTGTCCCCTTGATGAAGTACGCCCTTGAGTAAAATCTGAAACTTGATTTTGTGTTTATTTAAGTGGAAGCAGTGGACCAAAAACACATGTCCTTTTCTTCAGCAAAGGAACAGCAAAACCTTCATTAATCAAATACAATAAATGTTAAACACAGGCTCTATTAACTCAGAGTAAATAAGCTACATGATTGCTTTCAACTTGGAGGTCAGGACCAAGGGGATTTCTCAGAGTCCACTTCATAACAGGCTACCCTTCTGCCCTGCCATACCCTTTTCCCTCTCCAAATAAAGCACATAAAGAAATGGGCACTGACCAAAGAAGAACCAGGACATGAAGTCCATGAGTAATTCATCTTGATTTTGGTGAATTACCTTCTATCTGGAGGCTTGAGGGAGTAGCAGAATTCACCCTCATATGAATAAATAATTTATTCCGGACATGTGTAATGCATCCACACATTTACAGAAAAAGAAACACAAGAACATAGTAAAAACAACAGTAAGTTTTCCAAAACATGATTACTTACAGAAATTACATACTTACTTACAGAAATTCCTTTAATACATTTGCAAGCAAACTCATATGAAATGATATGCATATTCACAAATGCAATGAGTACATCTCTCACATTTAATTATCATGGCAGAATTTCTGCACCAATAATTTATCTGTGAAAATTATGTTAAAGATTTTGCAGATGATATGAAGACATTACAGTAAAAAACACCAAGCAAAAAACATGAACTAATTACATAATGAACCTTGAAAAATCAAGTTCTTACTTGGTACGTCACTGGTGGTATATCAGATATCTACATCAGTGGCACCCACAAGCAGTAATCTGTTCTATAAACACTGGTGATTATACTTAATAACTAGGTCTTAATTTTGCTGAACTGACTCTCTAGGATTAAGTGTCTGCAGATGCCTCCACTGCTTGGAATGATTCATTTGTGTCAAACCAGGACAGGTATCTCCCTACAGCATATATTTGTTTTTTAGAAGTGTACCTCAATCCATACTGTAAATCTTCCTTGCTCTTCCTTAGCCTACAGGCATCTTTTAATGTCAATATATGCCTATATATGTCTATATGTCCCTTGTCCCAGCATGTGTGGGAGTAAATTATTTTCTACTACTCAGTTGGAAACTGGGGGAATCTCTGCCCACATAAACACGCTGCACACCTGAGGTCACAGGGGCTGACCCTACCTCAGCCAGTTGTGCATACCAGCAAAAGTAGTGCTGTGGAGCAAAACACTTGTAACTGGAGATCCCATGTCTGCAATTTTCCCAATTTTCAGCTTTTCACTTCAGAGCAGCCCTGGTCTGATTCCACCAGCTGAATACTTGTTTTCAGCTGGAACATACTATGAAAACCTCTGGAGAAAACCTTACAGCTTTGTTTCCTCCCAAAGCAAAGCATCTCACATATTCTGAGACAGCTCTGCACTGCAAACCAAGGCACAGTGCGTAGGGAGAGTTGGGAGAGTTGCATTGAAAGGTGCCCTCCTAATTTGACCTAAAAAGTTGATATAGACATACCCCATCTCAACAAATCATGCTTATGCTACAGGGTGAAATTCTCTTTCCTCCATCTCACCTTTCAGGAAAGCTGAGGAGTTACATTGCCAGGGAAATTTAAATGCAATCGCTGAACTTCAGCAAATGGTAATATTTGTGAATATAGCTTCAACGTGAAGCTGCCTCTCCCACAAAACCTTGGGCAGAAAGTTAAGGGCTTTTGCTGAGTGGCCTTCCACAGAGCCAAAAACCTACGCTAATCCAAGATGACATGAGACGAGGTTTCCAAAAATGTGTGCTCTGCAAAACTGTTTACTTGTGATATACGCTCGGTGGTAAAGATTATTTTTTTCTATTAGTCATGACTGATTTTTGGGTCAAGGTCAAACAAATTTAGAACAGGTCTCTGCATATGCTTCTGCCTCCTTACACTAATTGCAAGCCAGCTTACACCAGGGCAAAACCTGGAGGGCCTGCTGGAAGCTTCAGCAGATACTTGGGTCTGTCAAGTAGACATGCTTCATAGGTGCAGTTAGCTTGCCACTAGTGTGAAAAATACTCAGTGCTCTCCGTGATTGTGTGTGTTTTAATTTGATTTAATAGTCTTTGAACTCTAGGAATAATTTTTAAAATTATATATTCACACAACTGTTCACAAATACAATAATAAGACCTTCTCCATGGGAGAACGAGGAAAACTATGAAAAAAAAATAAACGAAAAATTTGAAGGGTCTTCATGGAATTAGCACAAAAAGAGGTAAAGCAGTTTGTGACTGATTTAATGTGGCTTAAGCTGTACTGAGTAGAGCTTCGGAAAGTGATTCTATGTGGATTTAAGGTGTTTTAAGTTACATAAACTGATCATTGTAAATACTTCGTAGAGTATGGGGATGGGAACGACTCAATGATCTCATTCACCTTATATCAGTGTTCCCAAATATAATGTGCTTATTATTCAATATATTGTCTTCAAAGAAAAAGTGTGCAAAAATAAACTATCTCTACACATCGGAATGAATTCACATTGATAGAGGACAGCAACATCATACCACACCACAGTTACAGAGCTCCAGTTCTGGCTTAGTTCTGATCCTCTAGGAAGATGTAGGAAATAGGTCTAAGAGCAAAATAACTGGGAATGAGTATGCCTCCATAAGGAGCATGTTATGCTTTCCAGGACTGTAAAAATTTCTCCCTATCCAGATCTCATTCTGTAAGTGGCAAACACTTGTCTTTCTGTCCCTTCTAGAAAGAATAACCACTGTCATATCATCATTTTGCATCACAGGTGCCAGTGACTTTTGTCTTTTAAATTACCTTAATAAACAGTACAACTAATTTAAATCAATGTAAATTGTTCATAATCTGCCCTTGGTGCTGTTGTGTCTGTTTTCAGCCTAGAAAGAAGTTTGTTTGTATTTTGTCAGTCAGATGAAAGATGCTTACTTTCCTCTGTCTCATCTTACCTCCCTTTTACTTGTAAAGGACATTTCCCCATCTCTGTAACTGCTCCAGCCTTTAGCTGCTTCCTGAGCATTCACATGGTTGTTGATTTCTGTCTATAGCTGCTTGCCGGTATTACACATAAAAACATACCAGTAAAAGAGAACCGTAAGATACTGAACAGAAAACCTGCATCAGAAGTGAATTAGGCAAAATTCAGAGGGCGATCTAAGGAATTTCAACATACTTATATATATTTTTACTTCTTGCTTTTTCACTGTCTGCAATACCCCCTTACAAAATTCTTCATTCAGAGCCTAGACAAATCCTATGCATGGTTCTCAAGGAGATTTGCTAAGTGCATGCCTGAAGTTTGGAAAGGCAGAGTCACAACTGTATGTTGCCTTTGAATGTTTTATCTCTTCCTGATACTGATAATAAATAGAATTGCATAAAATTTGATGCACAGGAGCCATGAACTGAAGGAAATAAGCTTGTAATAGATGCTTATGACACTGTGCTATCAGATCTGGACATCAAAAAGAAAAAGTCTAAATTAAGGTTAATAAGACATGTTCCATCATATTTTCCTAGTAATTCTGGAAGAAAGTATTGCTTGTGAGACTATTTCAAGAAATGAGAAGACTAATGATATCTTTGATCTTAAGTTTATTTCTCTCTTTGCATGTCTTTCTTCGAATGTGTTTTCTTTCACATTCATTATTGCTGTGTTAGTCAAGCTCTTTTTGATTATAGCCACCAGTGATAGTTTCTACTGAGATGAAATTTAACTTTTAAAATGTGCTTTACTATTTTGAAGTATTTTCTTTCTACTTTTCCTCTTTCTACTATCTCAGTAAAATTTGGAGCTCTTTGTAAATGCTAAAACCTCCTTTAGGCATGCCTGTTACGCTCTTTAAAACAGCTTTAATTCCTATTTTAGAAAAGTACAGGGAAGAAACCAAAAATGGAGTGCCGTGAGCGCAACCTCACCACTGTTCAAAGTTCTTAAGCCTTTAATATGATCTCTTGCATAGCTCATTCTTGAAGCATTTTTGCCATTGCTCATTCTATTTAATAAAGCAGAGGGATATGTACAGAAGTTAATGTTTAGCTGTGCAGTCAACATTTGTAGAAAAATTAGAGACTCTGCCAAGCCTTGATTTATTGTCCAGTGTCATGGATTGACATAATCCAGGTCTCTAAACAGAGTCTACAAGAAATAAGCATCTATTTCAGAAATACAGCAATAACTCTCTAAAATTTGCCCTCTTATTTCATCCCCATGAAGTCCAAAAGAGAATGCCAAACAGGAAAAAGAAAAACAAGATGAGAGTGTGTTATCTAGCTAAGATTTTTTATCTAAATGCAATTTCCCCATGGACTCTCTCAGTCTTCAACCTGAGTGCTTGTGTTGTTTTCAAAAATTATTATCTTATAATGAAAAAGAGCCAAAACACTATAGCCATGCAATGGGAAATCCCACTGTGCAGGTGTTTATAAACAAAAAGACCATTTTGGCACTGAAGGCTTTATGACTATTCCCATTGTTCTAATTCATTGACCACTTAAACTTTATTATGTAGCTGGCTTTATAGAGCTTCTGACTCATCACTGCTCTTCTTACTTCTTGGCAACCATTTAAAGAGCAAAGTTTGACCCTTAATCACATGTGGGAAAACAAGGACCTGCAGAGTGGGTGTCTGAGAATTCTGTGTTACCAGAAGTTCAGAGATACAATCCATGAGGGCTCAGCACTGAGAAGCAGTAGGCACTGTTAGATCTGCCTACAAAGATAAGCCCAGAGGCACAGTCTAGGGCTGGTGGGTAGCTGCAGGAACAGAAGACAACAGTTACGGCAAGAGAAGGAACCAAAGATGGGAAGACGAACCAAGAAAAGAAAAGACGTAGTCAAGAAAAGGGTTGAAGACAATGCAGAGCAGAAGCAGCTGTGAAGCTACATGACTGATTCAAAGGAGTGAAAAAGTAAATGATGGAAAAGCAGATGCAACATGGTTGAGGCTGAGAGGAATCAAATTCTGATGGAGGTAAGCACAGTCCATCTCAAAGGGATGCAAGGATCTTGGTGATAACTGGACTATACTGGAAAGATGTATCAGATTACTGAACCTAAAGTAATTCTGGAAAAGAATGAGAGAAAGGATGCAAAATGACTTGTGATGTATCAAATCTATTCTATCTGTAGATCTAGCAGACCTGAGAAGTATTGTGCTGTGCCACCACAACCTCCCAAGCAGCTATCATGACAAGAAAAATGGAACGGAGGCCTTTTTCAGAAAAAACCTATCTATCTGATCAAAAGTACCAAGAACTACCCCACTGCAGTCAAGGCAAATCTCAATCCTGAGCTCAAAATGAGCCATTCTGCCCCATTATCAGCATCTTCTTTCCAGAGTGTAGAATAGATTTTAAAAGGATAAACAATTCTCCCTCTTATTATAAGAAAGTAGTCTAAATGATTTGTTTCCTGCTTATCATTTCCACTATGGTAGTGCCTCAGAGTGTTACCTTACTGTAATGAAGATTGGAAAAATCATATGCTACGGATTCTTATGGGAGAGAAGAACACACCTGAAGTAAGTGTGACAAGGTCACCAAAACAATGTGCCAGGAACGGGAGATTTAACAGCAGTATATTCAGAATTTTGTAAGACAGCAAAGCTCTTCATTCTCTAAGTAAGACTTAGTGTTGAATTGAAATCCATTTTACACCAACAGTTTCAGAAGCCCTAGCAAGGTTTTATCTGCTACTTATAATTTGATTTACATAGCAAACATGTGCTAAAGATTACTGAAAAGGTTTCTCGTATTGATAACTTCAGTGAAAATAATATCCAGGGAGCAAACCAGAATTTTACAATGCAGACTCACATGGATGATAGAATTTCTTTTAATGTACTTAACCAAAGTAAAGCTTGGCAGTACTCCCCTGCCAGAATAAAACTTTATCGCATGAAAGCTGCCCACATAGCTGAATAGATGGAAATCTTTCATACTAGTTAAATAATATATGCAGCTTCATGCAGAGCGATAAAGTGACTATCATCAGAATTTCATATTGACAATGGAGAAAAAAAGAAGTAATAGGCCTCATTTATTCCTAGTATGGTTTTATTATCTACAGTAAGGTTATACCTTAAAATATAGTTTGGAGGCTTGGGTATGTCAGCTTTAGTCTGACTTCTCCTTTTCAGACTATCTAGGCTTTGATTTGATAACGCATTGTAATTTCATGTACTCAAAAGGACTGCCTTACAGGACCTCAGGTCTAAGTGGTAAAGTAACATCAGGAGCTATCCAGTCAGAGGGATTTTTGTATCTGGCTTCGAGTTCACGTAACAGCGCTAGCACTATGCTCTCTATTAGATCAGGCAGTACAGCTTAAGTTTATTCACATACAACCTTCACAAAAGTTGAGTGGGGAGACTCAGAACTGACAGAGGCTCTGAATAAAATATTCTGTGAAAAAAAATGCACCCTCCTGCCTTATTAAGCTAAGTGCCATACACAGAGTAATGAAATTATAACAATATAAGCCTTAGTGTACTAAGTGCATACAAAAATTGAACTAGATATTTCAGCTGGTACCCAATAGAATATCAGCCATTCATGTCTTCCCAAGAAATGCTAAAAGATCTCTGAAAGGAAGAACTTCCTATGTGAAAAGTTTGTCTTCCTTTCTTATTGAGTGGTGTTTTGGTTTGATTCTCAACTTATTTTATTTTATTGCCATAAGCCTCTCCAGCTTCATATAGTGTCTGTTATCCTAGGCAAGAATTCAAACAAAAGGAGCATGCCAAGATTAATGTCTGTAAGGATCATGAATACTGGCAAAATATTCATCTCAGAATTTCCCCATTTTCATCATGGGGAAAATGGAAGATAATCTTGAATTCCTGAATGTGGTGAAGATAAAATCAGGGATCTCTGCTTCCAAGCAAGCAGTGAAGGAAAAACAATCACAACATCTTGCATGCACATGGCTGGTGTCTAGCTGGCTCTAAAAGAATAGAATGTACTGCAGCCAGGATTTGCAAACACATCGGCATAAATTCCCCTTCTGATTTTTCCCAAAACAGAGACAATACAAAGCGGCATCACAAGCTCTTCTACAGTGTCTCATGTTAATGCTTGAATACCCCTCAATCCTTCTCTCTACACACTTTCCATCTGTACTAACCACATCTCAGTGGCAGATACGTGGGATATTCCAGGAGTACACACAGTGCTGAAATAAAGTTTCTTTGGACAACAGCTGTGCTACACAGCTCGCTCTCTGAGTCTGATTACAGCTGTAAATGCATTCAAGTGGAGAAGGATGTCTTAGTTCAAGGTTTAGCTCCTCTGATGTAATCTTTGGTATAGATGGTATAAACCATCTATAATAAACCTGTAGTTTCATGGTTTATTTTATCTTGCATTAATATGTAAGCCAGTAGCCATAAAAAGATACATAGCAATGGAGCCAGTAACATAAAACTCGTTGTCATTTGGCTCCATGAGACTAAATAAAGCATGGTTGGACAGTTATGAAAGAACCACGGTCAGACAGCAAAGCCTGGTATCATCAACTGAAACACATCTGAATAATTGTTGAATTGTGTTACATGGTAGCAGGTGAGGAGCTATTACGCAGATTTATTGGTTCACATTTACCCCTGATATAACCCAGTTAAAACAAATAGTGGAACAAAAGGAATAGATTTAGTACATTAGGTACTAAACTTTTTTATAGCTTTGCTGAGTGAATAAATAATGATAGATAGGTTTTGTTGTCTACTCTGGCACTTATTTTCTGCATTGCACATTTGTATTCATAGCAAATACACTGCATTTGTTTTAAGAGAAAGCAATCATAGAGTTGCACACTAAATTTTATATCCAGTGTGAAAATTAAAACAACAACAAACATATCCCAAAGGATATAAATGTTTAGTCACGATCTTATAAGCAAAAGAAACAAATTGACCAATGTTTCTAAACAAAGAATCTGATCTTCTGCAGTGTTCCCACAGACTTATTCTGTGGGATTAAAGTGTTGAAGCTTAAGATATAACATTCTTGGACATCCACCCTCTTAGCAATTACTGCCTTCACAGCAAGGACAGCAGAAACAGCATGCAAAAAAAAGCAATGGCTCTCTGGACACTGGAGTTCACAAGTTCAGTGAATTAGTTTAAACTACACTCAGTCTGTTGGATTTAGCTGCAGCATTTAACCAGTCCTCAGCAGGATGCTGAGGAGAACAGCATCCCCTTCTGCCTCTCCACCACATACCTGCCTCTCATGGCTTGGGCTGTGGACACCTGGAAGCAGCAATGTCCTTATTTCTGTAGCTTAATCCAGCACAGACCATCCCTCTGAAGCCTAAGCTCTCTGTGAACTTCCCCAGAGAAAGAATAAAGAATAAAACCAACACATTCATATTGTGCATACAGCTGAATTTTAGTGGTCTCCAACACAATAAAAGTTTGAGCATCCAAATTTAGAAGGTTCATGGAGCTTAGACAAGGTATGAGACACTCTGAAGCATCCCTTGGGCAATAACATTTTGCAGAGATTAGATAAGGAATCTTAATACTGCTCAGCTCTCTTTATCAAGTAATAAAGCTTGCTCCCAAGAAAGCAGTGGCAAAATTTTCTTTTACCACAGGCCACTGGGATCTCGCACCAATCCAACACTCCACATGTTAGCAGAAACTGTATATATTTTGATTTAAACCCAAATCTTATACCCAAAGAAAGTAATCTGGCTCACTGCTTTGCTCCACCATGGAAAAACCCACTCCCTGTGGCTCCACAAAGACTGAGGGAGACAGTGAAAGAGTCCCTTTCACTTCTACAGGGGGAAATGTATGGACATAGCTGTGGTATGCTCATTGATGTAGTTTACCATAGGGTGCCCTATAGTATTGCACAATCATGTGACTTTTATTGCACAGGGCAGACAAATACTAGCTGTTAAAATATTATTTCAAAAGTATTAGTAATTAAGCAGGTAATGAAAATTTACTCAGAGCAATTCTCCTTTGCCACAGCTAGGAATTCAACCCCCTCCTGCTTTCAGACCAATAGAGGGAGGGATGATAGATTTTTTTCTTAAAATGAATGTAATATTTCATTGCACTAGATTAAAACAAATTTAGACAATATCATCAGTTGCACTGTATTTTCCTGTGTAAAGCTTTTGTGCTCAGATAACCACACACACCTCTAAAAGCACTGCTCCTTAAAAATTCACATTGCACCCTGGGATAACTCAAACGAAATACGAGGTAAGGAAGGTGAAGGTGGGGTTACCGAGGGAGAGGGAACAGACAATGGAGAGACCCCCAGGAAAATTTTTCTTCCTTTGATTACTCACACACATATACAACCCACTCTGCTGCTGAATGACATTCCACTTTTCAAGCAGATAACCTGCAGGTTAGACACATACAAATACAGGTTATTATTGTTTGAGCTGCAGTATACTCAGGAATGGACTTGCACCCTAGTGTGCTGACTGGATTACTAACAGAATTTTTTTAAAAATGTTTCTCTCCCAGTAGACCTTCACAGTCCTGTAAAATTACAGAAAGGTCAAATCTTGATGGTAAATTGAACCCAACTCTTTTTTGGTTTCTAGACACTCAGAGTGTTTTATATTACACCCATGGGTTCTCTGTAGTTTCTTTCAGTCACAAAAACATTTGGCAATCACATTATAAACAGTTCAGAAAAATTCAAAATGCAGGAGCATAAATTAGACACCTCAACCTTTAGAGAGAGAAGAAAAAAGAGGGGAGAAAGAGGTAACATGAATGTGAAATGGAGGACAAAGAAAAAGGAGTAACAACATTTTACTGCCAAAATTTTTCAGGCGTCCAAGTCAGAAGGAAAGAATGACAGAGATTATCTCAGGAAGTTCAGCCACCAAGAAATCAAATGACAGCCATTATAGGGAGGGAAATCATCTTAGGCAAAATTTCCCACCTTACCTATAGATGCAAGGAATAGGTGCAAGATAGGTTGGAGTGTTGCATATAAGCCATTTTTTTCCTTACTCCTGGTGAATTGGATGTGCTAAACTTGTCAGCCATGTATGCTCTCCATGCAATATGTTCCTTAGAGTTGCACAGGAGAAGGCAGAGAAAGTTCTCAAAGGTGAGACTGGGATACAGAGGCAGACACAATGAATAGGGTTTTTTTCCAAGAAAACAAAAAAATGTCCAAAAGGCAGCGATAACAAATTCTGACACTCCCAGGCCCCAGGATTACATTGATATAGGGAAGTGATATCTTCATTTTTTTCAGTTATGAGCTTGAACATTCAGATTCTCTATGTTTTTAGTACAGCTGAGATCAAGATGAGGAATATGTCTAACAATATGTTTTGTACCTTTTGAACAAAAGTAATAAAGTAACCTATCTTTACTATAAGCACAGAGTTACAAGGGACCTTGCCCACCACTAATACAGAAGAAAGAAAGATGCATGAATGTTGCCCTGTCTTGGCTACTTTTGATATCCGAATGTTGAAGATGCTGCCAGAGATGATCCAGTTTACATATGTTAGTGAAACAGAGATAGTAATAATATTTCAAAGCAAGTTCCAAACCCAGAAAAGTGAGGCAAACCAACATCTGTGACAAGGGCTGTAGTCCCTCTCCTATGGTTCTGGATGTGGCAGGAGCAGCAGTTAATTACCAGTACCTTTTTGCATCACAGGAAGAAAGCCTTCTGAAGAGGATCACAAAGGAAGGAAAAATATTTTTAACACCTGTAAACCAGAAAATAAATACATGGCATAACAAAATGCTGCTAAACCACTCAGAATGCTCGGTTTGCACACAAACAGCAAATCTGAGATCAGCAGCCTCCCCTTGGATTTGTTACGGAAATCAAAGACTCCGAAGTCCAAACACAGAGCTTTGAAAAACAGTTTGGTGGATGTGGTGACTTGGCACACCAAATTCAGGCCAGGAGCCTTGACCTTGGCCTGCCTGACCTGCAAGTATGGACACTTTCTCTTAAACTCTGCTGATGGTATCAGGTCCTTTGGATCCAAACAACAGAGGTAGAATACACACACACACACACACATATGCACACGGAGTAGGTGTCTGGACAATAATTTACAGGTAACTGATGAGCAGCACTCCTGTAGTTAGACAGCTACCTTGTGACTACTACACTTCCTGCTTTATGTGCTTCACCTGAGAGAGCACTAGCTGAGTTAAGAGAAGCAGCAATTACTCAGCCAGCAGTGGGAAAAGTGGGAAGGAAAGGAAAGAGCAGTGTATCTACTTTACGGAGGGCATGAAGAGCTTGGGCAGGGGACTTCCGGATTACACTATGCTGGCCTTTTCAAGGATTAGTGACAACTCTGAGTGTCATTAGTTTTCCTAAGAGCAATAGGAAAACATCTCACCAATATTTGCACAGTTACAACATAGGTTAGGCGTGGCTGTGGCCTAACAGTCAGTACCAATGTATACAGATGTTGTGCACTTGATGGCTTCAGCACTCAGCTGGTAATTTGTCAAATGGGACCCCAGAAATGAGGTCAGTCTGGCAATAAGGATGTTCAAACCTCACTGCTGTCAAAAGTTTAAGGTCTTGCTTCCTATCTCTCCTCCCCTGCTCCTTTCGTCCGCTATCTCCCAGCCAGCCCCCTGACTCTCCTGCTTTCCTTGGACTGTGTCTGTGTACCTTCCCTTTGCTGCATGAGTTTCCTCAGGTCAGATGAACAAAGCATTTCCAGGAGAGGCTGACCAGGCACTGGAGCAGGCCCAAGGTATTGAACAGAACTGTGTTACTGGTACAGCCAGGGAAGATGATGGAAAGAAGTACAGTAACATCCCTTCTCAGTGGCTGTGGGAAGTTGTTAGATCAGTTTAAGGCTTATTTCTTTTCACACCTTCAAATACATACTCCCCATTACAATGTAAAAGGTTTGACTTGTCTCACTGAGTTGACCCTGTTTGAGGGCTCCAGAGCAGGCAATGTCCTTGCACAGGTAACAGGGTTTTAAGCAAGTGGAGAAAGGTCAGGAGAGGCCTAGTAATCCGTGTGTCTGGGCATGAATTTAACATGCAGTATAAAGAAAGGTACCCTAACTCTAGCAGACACTAGAGATACATGCAGAGCTAATGGGATAAATTCATGCTACAGATATACAGATGTACATCTGACTGATCAAGAAGTGCAGGAAAGAGATGTAAATGGAAACAGCAAAGAGAAAAGCATTACAAAAGCATATATAAATACATACAAAAGGGAAAGTGAAAAGAACATCTGAAAACTAACCTTTGTGTACCATGAAACTTTTGCCACCAATGTAAACTTTCAGGTGTTAATGCCCTGCCCTCCTGCTTCTCCTGATACCAGCAGCAGCAGTGTGATGAGCCTGAACAATGACTGATCCAGATGAAAACTGAGGCCATCCCTGCTTACTTTTCAACTGGATTCCTCTTTGAATCTAACTGGCAACATTCACAGCACCAAACTCTGCCATTGCCCTGGACTCCATAAGGCAGGTGCACGAGTCCAGAAGAGCTGTCCAGTTACGGAGCAGCGGTTCTCTGGTTTGTTACCAGTTGTCACTGTCTCATTAAGAGATAAGGAGAAAGTTGCATTAAATCCTTTGCTTTTCATTTTCATTCTGAGCAAACTGTTCTAATTAGGAAACTGAAAGGATGAAATGGAAAGCAGCACATAGGTACGGTGTGCTTACACAGCTGTCTACTCTAGGAAATAAGAAGAAAACTGATGTCCTCCAGAACCTTATCATCTTCTACTTACCTACATGTCAATAACTGAATCCCTTTAAGGCCATAGAGACTTGGAATAAGCAAGGCTAGAGAAAAAAAAAGAAAAAAAGTATGCAAATATAAAAGGCTAACAACTTCACTGGTTTTGTGAAACAGGTCTTAAATAAGTACCTTTTACAAGACTTACTGGAGTCTTTAATGACTACAATTAAGGGAGATACTGTTCTTGCAAGGGGTATTTTGAGAGACAGGTAGTTACAGTGCACAAGAGGGGTCTGAACCACTGGTCCAGAACAACAGACTGAAGGACACCATCTCCCTTTGTGTAAAACACAACCTCAGCATCTGGTTTCTGATGGCAGCTCATTTACAGAGCAGTAGCTCTGATGTCATAATTACAACGCTAACAGGTAGCAAGCTGTTAAAATTATGGAATTAAAATAAATGTGGCTGATACCTAAGGATTATTTCTCAGATGAAATACAAGGGAGAAATATTCATGTTTCAGTAATTACAGTGACATTGTATGAATAGCTTTCCTCAATTAATTACATACATTCTGAACCAAATAAAGGCTTAATGTGGCTGATGACAGCAAAGCTGAACATGGTATTTTTTGCCTAAGGAATAATGGTTCTGTTCACATATTTGGCACTTCTGAAAGGAAGATGAGTTCTGGCAACCAGATCTGTTTTCCTTAACAGATGTTTCAAAGTATGGTAATGAGGTGTGGGTTTCCTAGGCTGTCAGCTGGAATTCAGTAAGCAGGAAACAGGACAAAATGGGTCTGACGCAATTAGTCTTTTCACTTTAAACCTTTAAAGACTATGTTAGATTTTATATTAATTTTACAAAACACTGCTTGCAATGAATTATGTAATAGTACATGCACCTCTGCTAATACAATTTACTCTGAACCTTTCCTTCACTGATTCATAACTGTGTGTGAGAGACATCAAGTCTATTTGAAGAGTTTCACGGTGGCTCTGGCATCCAGAATACTACCCTCAAAGAAAAAAAAAAAAAAAA